>LTAE01004839.1:2081-26679 GCA_001647135.1 Pontederia paniculata | reverse complement strand
TGTGTGTGTGTGTGTGTGTGTGTGTGTGAGAGAGAGAGAGAGAGAGAGAGAGAGAGAGAGAGAGAGATTATGTGATGAGAGGAAGGGTTGAGTTCTATTTATAAGAAAATGAATTCACCCCTAGGTGAAGTTTGAATACAATTAGGACTCTCAAAAATGACTTTTTATTTTATTATAATTCCATAAGATAAATCTTCCATACGATTAAAAGTCCCTAAAATATTATTCTTTCTTTTAGGAAGGGCTAACCAAATTATATCTTTCTTTATGTCATCCTAACTTTTTTATTTTTAGTTATTTAAAAATCTGGGGTGTTACATCTTATTTATTTACCTTTGGTTTATTTATAATATAAACAACTTCACTAACATTCCCAAGAAAAAAATAACAGATGGCTAAAAAAATGGGCATGTCAACTAATAATGACTCACTTTTATACTCTAAATACTATCTTATTACTATTTATTTATTTATTTCATTACAACTTATTCCATACATGGATGATTTCTAATGAGATTTTATAAAAGTTAAATTCTAACTATTTAAAAACACAATAAGAGCATATTTAAAAAATAATTACTTATCTTGTTCTTACTTATAAGTTATATCATGTATTTTTAAAATACTAAACGAGACATTAGAATAAATGTGAGTTTTATATAAATATGTTTATATATCATGAAATTTTTAGAAATTTATAAATAAAAAATATTTATATGGTTACTTTATTTATTTAACTTTCTTAAAGTATAAATATTTTTTTTCCAAAAACATCGGTCTTCTTTTTTGGCATTTTGAATTTTCTCGAATTATGAAAATTAATGATGAATAACATATCCGAGAATTTTGATTTTTTTTTTTTTTTGCATTTTAGCATTATATATCCAAGCACTTTCAAAGATATTGAAAAGAAAGAAGAGAAACCTTAGAGGATATTATCAATAAGATAAACTTACAAGATAAAGCCATATCTTCTTTCTATTATTTGGTAGTGATATTATGTGTTTACCCTAATTTGTTTTTTTTTCTTTTACAATTTTATATGCTCCTTATAGGATATGTCATTAACTACTAACCTCATGTTGTCACTCATTATATGACATGCAATTAAGTATCTTTTCAACCTTACCTAAATGTGATTGCCTCCTAAACATCGCCGATTTTATGGTTGTCAAATTAATGAGTGAGTAATAATCAACAGGAATTGGGGTGGTAAGGAGCTCCTACTTGCTTAAGAAGGTCGAGTTTGAGTTCTCTGAATACAAGAAAATTCTCACTAGGAATCTTATCTGCCATAGCCAAGTGTCTAATGCGACACTGATTAGTCGGATGTAGGAGCCCCAGATACTGTGGGGCAACAAAAAAAGAGTGAGTAAAATTCTTTAGCTTATTTGTGTTATTTTATTTTAATTTAAATATTTTTATGGGTGCTAATCTATAAGATTATGTTTTCTTCCTTTGCAAGTAAGATATATTGAACATGTCACTACAAATGAAGTGATCAATGTATTAATCTAGAGGATCAATAGGATTTAAATGTCGATTGGACCCACCTTTTGAACGACGAGCAAATGAAGTGGTCAATGGGCTAGTTTGGTTTGACATAATTGATATTTTGAAATGTAAATAATTGTAAATAAAAATTCTGAAGTGATTTATATTTACATGAGTTAATTTCTCATTGCTTAGATAGATGTAAATGAAATTTTAAAAAATGAATTCAGTTATTTGGATAGATTGAAATAAAATTCTAAAAATAAATTCAGTTGTTTGGTTAAAATTTGGAATGTGACAATAAGTGGTTATGTTCTAATAATATTATCTTCTTATTAGAATAAAAACATATTATTTGCTAATTTTTTATATAATTAAGTATTCTATTCTATTAATATTTTATATATAATTTAATTTTAACTTAATTTATTATATTGTATTTTAATCTCATTTTAAGTGTTATATGACACATTGGATTTATTTTTAATATTTTAGTTATTATTAATCTTATTATTTTTTAGAAAAATATTGATTTGTTTAATTATTTGACTTCCATGTTATTTTTTATTTTTATGTGTATCCATTGTTAACTAATATAATCTATAATGTAATTTTATTTTTAAATTTATAGGAGTTACTTTTCGATTGTTTGGATATTGTAATTGAAATTCCAAAAAATAAATTCCTTTGTTTTGTTAAAGTTTAGAATATGATGTAAATAATTGATTAGAATGCAAAACATTATCATTTATTAATAGATAAATACTTATTTAATTATATAAATATTTTTTTAATAATTACATTATTTATTTTATTTAAACAATTTATCTTATTTATATGATATTTTATTTCCATATTAGTTTTCTATTAGTATATTTTTAATAAAAAAATATATTACGATATTATTTTAGATTAATTTTAGTGTAATAAATTTATTTCCTTTTTCAGTGGATACCATGTTATATTTATCCATATAATACTTATCAATTTCTTACTAAAAGGTTAATTAATTTATTATGTGGAAATTATTGAATCTAGGATCCCGAGATTATTTTGGTGATCACAAATTTGTGAGGGAACTTAGTCTGGACTAATGAGTTTGTTAAACTGATTTTTGAAAGACAGGATTTCAAGTTCAGAGCATGATAGGTCGACCGAAGTTAAAGAACGAATGACCTATGCACATAGAAGAAATATCAGAAGAACCCTATGCGTGCAGTGGTCGTCCAAAGCATATGAAGTGATTGACCAATGTTGAGGGGAAAGATCTAAGAAGAGGAGTCAAAGACTGAACGATCGACCGAAGATATTTGGTTTCACACCTACAGTAAAGAGGATGGAGAACGGGTCGTCCAAGGAGAAGTAGACGCCCTATGAGGAGACAACCGAAGAGGTGCTTTGCCTGAAGGAAGGAGAGGTCGTCCGATGTTGAAGAAAGGACGATCGAAGAACTGAGAATGAAGGCAATGGACGTCCAAAGGTTTTAGATTGAAGACAGTGGACGATCGGGGATTGCCAAGGCTGGAGTGGACGTCCAAAGGCTCATGTGTTGAAGCAGCGGACGATCAAAGCTGATGACAGGATGAAAATCGGTCGACCGAAGAGGATGAGCGGACGACCGATGAGGAGTCAGTGGTCGTCCTATTTCTGAGTATCAGGATCTCTTCACAGCTGCACCATGAATCTTTGAGAATCAAGACCCCTCCGCAGCTACACTCCCAAAACCTACCCAACCACATAGAAATCATCCCGCTGCCACTTGCACTTATTCTTTCTCAACTGCATGGTCTCCAAGTAGAGAAGACTGGATCTCCATGTGCACCAAAGTGGACAAAATGTCAATTCAACTCAGCAAAGTATCCAACCAACTAAGTCAATCACTTGAGCTGATGAAGAAAGTGGCAGAAGAACAATTCGAGAATGTTGAGGTAAATAAGTTTCTTCAAGTTCATCATAGCCAAGCTCGTCAATGTTGGGAGGTTATGGATAGATTAATGAGAGTTGTTGGATATAGCCTGCTGCACATCCCCTTGATAGACACCCTCTTTTTTATAATTACAAAGGGGGAGAGACTAGTTAGAAGAGTGAACAACCTATATCTGATTCCAGAGTAGATGAGAGAGGAAACCAGGAAAGCTGAAGTTGCTGAGGTTGAAGAAGCTGTTGATCAAGACACTAATCTTCATACTGCAGCAATTGCACAAGATGAAGAAATTGGCCAGACAAACGTTGAAGTAGATGAACAAGTAGTTATTAGTGGCCAGACTACTGAAGCAGCAATTGTGAGAGAAGGTATAAAAAATGAGCTTCAAGACCTGGATCCTGAACAAGTCAATGTCCTGATGGAAGAAGTTGTGAACAAGATACTAGGAAAAATAGCTAGGATTACTAAGGATATAGAACAACAAGTTATAAGGACCAGGAAGATTAGATATATAAAAAATTTGTATTGAAAACTTTGTTTTATTCAAATATGGATGTTTGTAATGAATATTTCTTTACCCTGAATGTTCTGTGTAAAATGTTTGTTTTTCAAAAATGAAATGTACATTAATATCTTTTTGCTCTGAATGATATGTATATAAGTTATGTGTTAAAAAATGAATTAAACATGCTTGTGAATTCTACATGGCAGTTATCTTTTATGAAGCATGTTTCAAAATATAAAATATTAAAAACATATTGCTAAGTATGTCTAATTTATATATACTGAATATATGCATTGATTCAGGGGGAGAGGTTTCTGAAAAAAGAGATGTCTGATTGAGAGGGAGCATGTCTGGTTAGTTATTTCTGTATAAGCTTTATGTTTATAACTAACCCTAACTCCTCATAAATTTGTAATCATCAAAAAGGGGGAGACTGTTGAATCTAGGATCCCGAGATTATTTTGGTGATCACAAATTTATGAGGGAACTAAGTCTGGACTAATGAGTTTGTTAAACTGATTTTTGAAAGATAGGATTTCAAGTTCAGAGCATAATAGGTCGACCGAAGTTAAAGAATGGATGACCTATACACATAGAAGAAAAATCAGAAGAACCCTATGTGTGCAGTGGTCGTCCAAAGCATATGAAGTGGTCGACCAATATTAAGGGGAAAGATCTAAGAAGAGGAATCAAAGACTGATCGGTCGATCGAAGATATTGACAGGATGACTGAAGACAAAGGCTGACTAAGAGAGGTCGCCCGATGAAGAACAGTGGGCGACCGATGACTTCACACCTACAGTAAAGATGATGGAGAATGGGCGGTCCAAGGAGAAGTGGACGCCCTGTGAGGAGATAGCCAAAGAGGTGCTTTGGCTGAAGGAAGGAGAGGTCGTTCAATGTTGAAGAAAGGACGATCGAAGAACTAAGGATGAAGGCAATGGACGTCCAAAGGTTTCAGAGTGAAGACAGTGGACGATCGGGGATTGCCAAGGCTGGAGTGAATTTCCAAAGGCTCGTGTGTTGAAGCAGTGGCCGATCAAAGTTGATGACATGCCGAAGAGGATGAACGGACGACCGATGAGGAGTCAAAGGTCGTCCGAGGGCTGAAGAGACAAAGCAACGATCGACCAGGTTATCTGACGGGAGAAGAGTGGATGTCCAAGGAATATGAAGAGTTGTCAAAGGACGTTCGAAGAATGTCAGAAGGAAGAAAGGACATCCAAAAATTTTAGTGAAAATGAGCGAGCGTCCGAAGCTTGTCAAGGAAGTTTTGGCGGACGTCCGATGATCTCATTGAGAAATGAGGGGACGACCAAAGCACTGATAGAAGAGGAAGTAGATGTCTAGGGATCTCAGTGTAGAATGAGCGAACGCCCGAAGTACCCACACAAGGAGAGTGGACGCCCGAAGGATTCAAGGAGAATCAGCGGACGACCACAGATGTGTCAAAGGTTATGGCACAAGTCAAGATCGGGCGACCGCAGGAGCGGCGGGTGACCGAAGGTACTTGACACGTGTCTTCAACTCCAGAAGTGGGCGTCCGGGTGATTGAGGTGCAATAAGTGGATGATTAGAGGTGTCGAAGATGGTGGTACAAGGTCAAGATCGGTCGGCCAAAAGTTTTGGCGGATGACCGAAGGAGCTTGACAGTTGGCTTCACTCGAGAGTGGATGTCCGAGGTTATTGGGGTGCAATCAATGGACGACCAGAGACGAGTGAAAGCTGGTACAAGGTCAAGATCGGTCGCCAAAGGTTTGACGAACGATCGAAGGAGCTTGACGGATGACTTCACTCGAGAGTGGACGTTCGAGGTGATTGAGATGTACTCAGCGGACGACCAAAGATGAGTGAAAGCTGGAACATGTCAAGATTGATCGACAGAAGATGAAGCGCGGATGACCGAAGGAGCTTGACTGCATTCTTCAACTGGAGAGTGGACGTCCGAGGAGGTTGATGTGCAATCAGCGGACGACCAGAGATCAGTTGAAGAAGAGAACTCAAGTCAAGATCAGGCGGCCAAAGGATTGGCGGAGGATCGACGAAGCTTGGCTGAGGAACTAAGGCTTCAACATTTGAACTGCGGACGTCCGAGGGTGAGCGATTGACGATCGAAGCACCAGACGACAATTCAAGTGGAGACTTCACTAGAGCAGCGGTCGACCGAGGCAGGAGCAGTGGGCGACCGAGGGTTAGATGAAGTGTTATGTACTTGCATTAATGACTAGTTTTCTAAGTAACAAATTTTGCAGAGTATATATTGTAATCCCAAGAGTCTTGGAAAGTAACTTTGGCAAATTAGCTAGTGAGAGCTTGAGCGAAAGAAAGCCTTAGTTCCCCTTTTGTGATTCGAGTGAAGAATCCATGATAGAAGGGAGTGTGAGTTCGTGAGCAAACTATAAGAGGTTATATCCTTGTCCTCTAGAAAAGAAAGGAGAAGTTGTAAGGAAGTCTTCACCCTTGAAGAAGGAGTTCAGTGATCTCCGGAGATCTCAAGTTCGAGAAGATCGGAGCGGGGACGTAGAGCAGGAGTTCGGTCGAATCTCGTCAATAAACCTCTGTGTTTGCTTGTTTGTATTTATGTTCTCTTCTTGTTCTACTTGTTTATATTTGGATGTGTATGCTTCCGCTGATATAACTAACCTAATAGAGTAAAATTAGAAAAAAAACGTATTAATACATCAATTTACCTCTCTCTTGGTGCCATCTAGATTCTACATAAATTTAATTGTTTATTAAATTGATTTGTTTTATTTTCATTTTTATATTTTTATTAATTTTTCATGGATGTAAGTGAAAATTTTAAAATGTGAATTATTTATTTTTCGATAGTTGTATCTATATGTTTAAAATGTTGATTTATGATATTGCTTTAGAATAAAGTATATAGTATTTTATTTTAATGTTCTCCTTATTTCTCTTTTTTATTCTAGTTTTAATATAATCCCAAATCTGCTTGATAAAATATTCATCATAATTATTAAATTTCATTTTATTATGCTTATATTTTTATTTTGTACAAAAGTTATATTAGTGTTCCCGTGCCGAGTAGACAAAAAAAGTAAAACTATTTTTTTTCTTTTATTTTTTATTAAATATTTCATCACTTTATCTTTTATAATTCTTACAACTAAAAAAAATGTCAGTTTATTATTTCAAAGTTAACTATACTATTATGAGGGCATTTAATTTATATATTATTTAGTTATTTATTTTCTTTTAATAAGTGTACTTTTTAAATATTATTTTCACTAATACTTTTTTGATTGATTTATGTTGTATTTTATATTAGTTTGAATTTTCATGTAATCCCATTATTCGTAACAAATAATCTTACTAAAAACATAAGAAAATTCGATCATTAACTTTAATTTTTTAATAATAAATATTTATTATATAATGTGTAAAAATGTGTCCACGGTCAATGCTAATTTTGAAGTCAACTTTCACCATTAGTATTTCACTTTCCAATTTACTGTAGCAATCAGAAATGACTTTATTGCAAATTGAAAAATTGGACATTTGGAAAATGATTTTACAGTAACTTTACAACTAACAAAACTAACCCAATGTGTTGCGGATGATCAATAGATCGGAAGTTGAGACTAAAAATGAACTAAAGGGCAAGCTGGAAATGAATTAAGAAATAGACCTGATAAATTTTGATGAAACTATTTGTTGTTATTGTATGTATAGTGATCAACACTCATGTTGGTACTGTTTACGTTAACTACTCCTAAAATTCAACTTTGTGAAGTTCATTTCATGTACCATCACCAATCAAAACTCTATATTGCAAGCTTATTAATTCATCATATACATGTGAACTATGCATAAAATTAGTTCGTAGCTTAGCTGGCCACGTTAGCACCATCAAAATATTGCACTGATGTACCTGCTGAGGCGTCTCCAGTGCTCCCATTCAAACCCATATTCCTACCTTCTTTCCTCCTGCAGCAACATGATCACCACCTCAGCTCCACCAATCACCTCGATGCAAACCCATTACTACCTAATCTCCAAGAACAACATGATCACCTCATGCTGCTGCCCCCTTAATAAACAATGAGCCAATATCACTTAAACATGTTCACTTTGCAAGCATATAACTAAATCAAAGATGATTTTGAAAAAAAAATACGAAGTAGAAGAAGAACACTGAGCACATCAATTCCCCTTCACATATTGCAAAGTAACTATGTACCATTTCAAGTACTCAATAGTTTCTTCTCAATAGTCACTAAGTGCAAAATTAATTTAATAATAGGCACTACACTTGAAAGTCTAGGGAGCCATCCATTAGCATCTTTCAAAGAGTTGTCTTCAAAATCAAGTTTAATTGACACACTTAATTATCAGGGATATATTTAAAATTGAGAGGCGAAAAATTAGTAGCCTCGAATTTGAACATTGAATTTATTAATTTAATCAAAAAAATATTATTCTACTTTTTGTTTAGACTCCGAATTAGTCATATACTAATAATTCTGGATATCGAGGATTTGAAACGGATACTCAAAAAGAGGATTCCGAACGAGTACTCAAAAAACATTGTCTTCAAAGAATTGCCTTTCGGTGTGCCAAGTTCATCATCCAAAATATTTGTTGGAGGTGCCAAGATAAGGTTAGAGAACAACTACTGCATTTGACACGGGATAAATAAAGAAAGAGCAATTGTGAAATTTTAAAGCATAAACCAAAAAGCTTTAAACATACAAAAACTAATGACCATAACTTTAAACAAGAAAATAGTTATTTGAAAAGAATATATCCATCTACTCATGGTAATCCATTATTTAATAACAGAATTTAAAAGATCCAAGGGATTCGAAAATTTATTAATACCATTCAATGACGGACCCAAGTTGTAGTTATATATGTATATATTATATGATATAAATATATTCATTTATAAACACTACAAATGTAATAGTAGATTTTATCTTTTTTGGCCCCCCTTTCAATTTTTTAAAAAATTTAAAAGTATATGCATACATGTAGATTCATGAAAAATAATCTCTCCATATATGCATAGTAATAAATTTGAGCTCCTTGATGGATAAAAAATCAAATTAATTACTTAATTATATATTTCCTTCTATTTTAAAGTTAATTATTTAATTATATATGCATAAAATTGGCTCATTTCGTTAATAAATTGAATCAATTAAAAAAGCATGGTAGGTTTGAATTGATAATTATAATTTAACATAAAACTTAATACATAGTTGATGAAAATAGTAGAAAAAGAATTAAAATGATAGTTGTAAGAAAAAAATTATGATTATTATTTAGGTCATTTTTAACATGATATAATTTTCCATTATTTATAGATTCAATTTTTAAAGTGAGTAAATATATTAAATTTATTTATTTATTTTATAAAAAATAAATTTATAGATATTGATTTGGTATTAGTTTATATATTTAAATATACAAAATAATAATTTAACTTAAATATTTTTTTATAATTTTTGTATTATTTTTTTATGTTTGTTAATCTTTTATTCTAAATCTATATTAATATTTAGATTTAATAATTTATACTAGTATTTTGACCCCTCCTAATTTTTTTATTATGGGTCTGTCCCAGATACTATTGAAGATGTGAGTTGCCAGTTTGCAGTGACGGTCAAGCGTTAAAATCTTTCACCATTTATTAAATTTGTGAACAAGAAAGAGGGAATATCACGAAAATAACTAAGGAATTACATAATCAGACAAGAAGGGAATGTGACTTTCAAATGAAATGCTCAATCCTGCTACCTCTCTGTGCATGGTTTTCAGAACTTCTTCACGACATCCTCCTCCAACGTCGCAACCACAACAAAGGCGATCACCGAGCCCGACCTACGAGATGGAGAAAAACTCGCAGTTGCCATTGTTGAGTTGAAGACATCTATAAAGAGAAAGAGAGAGAGATGAAGAAAATAGCGAAATAGAAATGGGGCTAAGGAGAGAAACTATCAAAAGGTGAGGAAAAAAAAAGACACTAAAACTTACAACCAACATCGAATGGATGAAAGTTCAAGACAGAATGATGCACCCTAAAGCTGCCTAAATTATATATATATATATATATATATATATCGAACTATCATAAAAAAAATTATATCTAATCCTAATGTATAAAATCGAGCAAATATAAATCTAAATTTTTCTTAATTGATCAGCTTAGTCCATTAACCCAATTTTTTTTTCAAATTATTTTAATTATTTAAATACATATTTTACCCATTTTTTTACTCCCTTATTATCTCTCTCATATCCCTCTCTAATCTTCTCTCTTTCTCTCTCTTGCCTCTTTGCTCTCTCTCTCTTCTTCTCCTTTCTCTCTCTCTCACTCCTTGTTGAATCCTCCCAACGCCTTCGCCTCGCGCGATGTCACTTCCGCCTGCATCTGCCCCTGCGTCGTCAGCTCAGCAAACAGGATCTCCACCTGCATCCTCCCTGTTTGTGAAGTTTGATGCATGCATCTCTATGACACTATTAATAAGGCATCTTTTATTAATTGTTCTTTAGTTTTGGTAAAATGTAGCACTGGAGAAAGAATTTCTTGTACTTCTCAGAGTTTGGATTATCTTTGCATTATTGTTCTTTTATTGATTCATCTTTGTTGATTACTTAGATGATGGCTTGATGATTGGTTTGATCTGTTTTGACAGCCAAGTTGGCGCAGCGATTGACACAACTTGATATTATTATCATCTACAACCTCGGTGCTATTCTTTTTTTTTAATTAACTTAAAAAATTATTAAATGATTCGGATGTATATGTTCCAATTTCAATTTGAATCTTTTAGTATTATTATCATTTCTATTTTTTGCATAAAAATGTTGGATCACAGTTGATTGTAATGATTTGAATGTGGATTTACTCTTCAATCCACTTGCCAGTTTTACTTATGGATCACCACAAAAAAAAATCTGTAATGTTTCTTATTTTAACTTTGTGTTTGGTACACTATCTTTTGTGTAAATATTTTAATTTAACTTTGTTGCAAAGTGTTGGTCAAGGGCAGGATAAGAAAAAAGGAACTTGCCCTTGATTACTATGTGTAAAAAGTTTAAGAACTTGGATAGGTAGAATAAAAGAAATAAAGTCACTTTAAAAAACATTTATTAACCCCAAAATCTAAAGCTTATCGAATTCAATACTCTCTCCAATACTTACAGATGCAACATGTTTGTTTTGGTATTGAAACCAATTATTAGTATTCCAAAGAGAATTAAGCAAACACAAATACTTAATCAATTATGAATCAAGAAGACTTATAAGGCACAAACCCGGTTCCTTAGCACTGAAAAAAGAAACATTACGACGTATATATAGCACAAAATTGTTCCGAGATTTCCAAAGATCAATAAGCTACAATATTAAAAGTAATCTCAGAATAGCTCATTTACAAAAACTGTTAGGAATTATTCAGGTGTAATGACGATAGGGAGAAACATGAGGAGAGGAGAGAAGGTTGATTTGAATTTTTAGGGTTAAACCGGCCGCAACTTTCTAAATCAGTAAGTAAGGAATTAAATCGATGTGAAAATAATGATTTAAATATGAGTCGCACGATTTTAATCCACCGATTAAAATTATAAGAGATATGATGTTCCTTACTTAAGAGAATACTTTCATTAAACTCATATATATATATATATATATATATATATATATATATAATTCCAAAATAATGAAAGATGCTCAANCTCATATATATATATATATATATATATATATATATATATAATTCCAAAATAATGAAAGATGCTCAAATGGATTAACTAGCCCACTTAACCAAAAACTCATGATGTCCTAAGTATAAAAAGGGAAAAATCAGCATCCACTCTCTCTTTTCCTCTCTTCTTTTCATACCACCTCAAAATCTAGGATTTTGGGGGAGCTCTCCACCATTGTTGCAACTCAAAGGGGTTTGAAGGAGGACAAGAGTACAAGAGCAAGAGACGAATACACCAAGTGGAGGAGGAAGAAGAACAAGGAGAGGAAGAAGAAGACTTTAGGGATTCATCAAGTCGAGGGGGAAGAAGGAAGAAGAGCTAGAAGGAATTAGGAATTTTGCCAAGGTATGTAAAGGGACTCGAATCTCTCATCTTCTATCTCATCCTATAGATATGGATGTATAAGAACACCATGTTCTTAGTGTTAGAGATGTTGGGATAGCATGCTAGGGATGTTGCATGTAAGGTGTTTGTTCATATGTCTCAATGTCCTCTTCTTATCATTGAAGTGTATTATGGATTCTATTATGAATATCATATTCTTAATATGTTATTTAATCATTTTTATGATTCTTTCATGTTAGGAAACTCTTGATTCATGCTTTGAAGAGGAATCAAGAACTCTAGAACCATGTACATGATAAATGATGAATCCTAGATGCTTGTAAGGACCTAAATGTATGATGAAAACTCTAAATGATATTCTTAACCTAGTTGTTTATTTATTTATGTCCCTATGTTTATAAGAACATCATGTTCGTAGAGTTAAAGATGAGGGGATGACATATTAGATGTATGCATATTATGTGTTTGATCTTATGTCTAAATGACTTCTTTCTATGTGTTTGGTGTGATATGCACCATATGATGAATGCGATGCTTTCCTAATGTGACATTGATATTTATATGTCCATCCTAGGATCCCTCATGTCATAATAAGCTAATATTCTATTGATTAGGTATATTCCCATGTATTAGGAGTTCCATTATAATGCTATGATTCATATGAGATATGTCATGATCAAATTAGAGTTCTATTATGTAAATTTCTGAAATGATATGTTTCTCCTATGTGTCAAACCCCAAATGATGAGAAATTATTGGACTATAACCCTAGGATATGAATATGAACTTAGGATGGATATGTGTAACCCTAGGTTGTAACCAATATTGTCAGAACCGGACCGGACCAGCCGGTTCGATCGTCGACCGGGGTCCTAGTCCGGTCCTGGTTCCATGAAAAAACCGGACACCTAATTGGACCGGTCAAAAACCGAAAAAATAAGGGTTGAACCGCTTGAACCGGTCATTTTGATGAACTGACCGGTTCAAATAAAAAAAAAAGAAAAACAAAAACTGAGCTGACTTAAGAGAATTGGGCTTTGGGGTTAACTAGGCCAAGAAAAAAAGTTATAATTCAAGGCCTTTTACATCAGTTTTTATTTTTTTCTTTTTCATTTTAATTATAAAAGAATTTATTTAGCTGATATTTTTTTTTGAATAAATAATTATTAAGATATATTTTTATTAATATTTTTTATATCAAATAAAATGTTAATTGATCATAATTTTTAAAAATAAATTTATTTTTTTTCATATTTAATCGTTCATTTGTGATTATTTATGTAAATTATAAATCATATTTTAATTTAGTATTTTTTTAATAGTATCCGGTTCGACCGTCCGGTTTAATCGGTTCGATCGGTTAAACCTGACCTGGATGTTCTTCCGGGTCGATGTTCGGTCCGGTTCTGACAACATTGGTTGTAACTTGGACTCAATTACAATCATTCTAAGGTTTTCGGTGCCTAAATTGAGATGTCAAGAACCCTAGAATATAGTAAATTCCCTCATTTATGAATTCCCTTGAGAATGATAAGTTGATAGGTACGAAAGGATGGAATTTGGAAGTTAAATGGGTCAAATCGAGTTCTAAGGCATCCATCACGGGTCGTGATGTGATATCACGGGCCGTGACAGACCCATCACGGGTCGTGATATACTATCACGGGCCGTGAAATCAAGATCGTGATATGAAGTCTCGAAACACCTCAAAGTCACGACCGTAACAAGGTGCCACGGGTCGTGACAGTGTTCTTACGGGCCGTGATGGAGTGTTACGGGCCGTGATACATTGGTCGTAACGATCATACGGGTCGTAACTTTCATCCCGGAAGGATTTGGGTCCGACCGTACCATGTCGTAACGACCAATACGGGTCGTATCTTCCATCTCGAGTGGATTTCGGTCCGGCCGTAAAGATTCATTACGGTCGTATCGAACCATGCACATTTCACGCGTTGGCCACGGCCGTGACAAAGTGTCACGGGCCGTGAGGGGGATAGTCACGGGCCGTTACGGGTTGTAACGGGCCGTGACACACTGTCTCACGACCGTGATGTACTCATCACGGGCCGTGATGACTTTAAGCTGCCTTATAGATGGTTACGATGTTATATCACGGGCCGTTACTGGATATAACGGGCCGTTATGGGATGTTCACGGGTCGTTACGGGATGTAACGGGTCGTGAAATGGAGTCTCACGACCATGATATACACTTCACGATCCGTGATGACTAGTAAGATGTTTTAAGCTATGAAAACCCTATTTTTGAGGTTGTTTACTATGATGTTATTTCCCTAATACCTTATCAAATCCAATGTATACTATGCTTTATACTCTTACAAGATAGCAAACCATGTTTGATGCTTGTGTTACACCTAGACATCGAGATGCATGCAAAGTCGTAATTAGGTTAAAATCACAAGATTGATTGCTATGTTTGCTGTATTGAAAAGAAGATGACATGATGAATTAGTCGAGGCGCATTGGAGTACGGGGGAAGTAGCCGAAGGCGCTTTCCGGGAGGCGACGATCACTCACTGATAATAGTGTGTGGGCTTCCCCAAACACGGACCCCAAAGAAGGGTTGACCTAGCTAGCCACAATTAAGGCCAATATTACCCGAGACTCTTCATGTAAATATAATAATTGACCTTATGATCAAGATGTTTAAGATAACGATGAAGTGAGTCAAAGAGAACTCAAAAAAGGTCACATGGCTAATATGTGAAGATATAAAGGTACAAGATGATTATTATGAACATAAAATGCATAGTATCATTTATGTTTCATGTACGTAATGCTTCATGTATGAAGGTTCAATGTTATGCTCAAAATATGCAATTGTCATATGCTTATGTTACCTAAAATGATTTATGTTCTAAGTTTATACTTATGATTATGATCATATTATGTTATGACATATATTTATGTTGCATAATAGATGTCGACCTTTATATACTCTAATCGGGGAGTTTCCACCTCCCTTGCTTCTGCATCCATGCAGGCGAAGATGCATGAAGTGCTTGGTGATGGTGTGCTCATGGCGGCTTGATTTGCACATGGTCGTGTCTAGATCTTGTAGGCTTTTTATATCATTAGTGTTATGTCTAATGAACTATATATTATGTTATGTCTCGAGTCGAATGAGCCTAAGACTCATGTTATAGACCTTATGTTTGGCCATGAATTTATGCCCATATATGGCATGACGCTTATGGATTTATATATATATATATATATGTTTCCGATGCCATGAAGGATAATATCTCGTTATGTTTTCCGCTGCGATATTATTATGTTTATATTTTCATTTATATGATCACGGGCGTGCTTAGTTTTATTTTCTAGTGATCTCATATGATATACATAATGTCCATGTAGCGTCATCGAGAAGTCTTCGCGGGCCAAACCTACGGGGTGTATTTTGGGGGCGTTACAATACACTGATGAACATTACAAATTTATCATTGCCGATACACTGATGAACTGATGAACATTACAAATTTATCATTGCCGAGCCACATAAAATATTTTACGAGTGTGAATGTAAGATGTGTGCACTAATAAAAATGATTGCACTTTACTTAACATCAAATAATATAATATAAAAAAGCTGATGCTTTCGGACAGAAGAAGAAAAGCTGATGCTTTGGACAAGTTAATTAAGATTTACGCGGCACAGCTATTCATTTCTTGTACCTTAATGATGCTTGCAAAGAGTTGTCGGCACTCGGCACACCAAACCAAATTCTTGGGAGAAAAATGTCGAATAAAATAAGGGTGCCCTGGTCGCCGCACCTAAAATTTTAATATCACTCATTTTTATTTATTTTTACTCTTCTATACTTTCTATAATAAATAACTTAATTAATCCCTCTTAAAAATTATTAATTTCCAATAAAATTAATTATATAGATTAATATTTTATCCCTTTTAATACTAACAATTTTTATCCCTTTTAATACTTTATTGCTACTTCATTACAACTAATTACTTATTATTATATTATATTATTTATATATTTTCTTAGCCATATATTATAATATCTTTTTTTAATATCATACATTTCTTACGAGTACATTATATAATTTTTTTATTAGAAGTACATTACCTTATTTATGAAATAAAGTATGAAATATAAATAAATAATATTTATTATTCATATATTACATCTTATAAAAAATTTCTTTTGCATCTTATATTTTATTTTTTCAAAAAATATTACACACATATACTAATCAAAATATATTTACTTACTCGAGTTACTTTTTAGGATATCTAAAATTTGATATCTATACTAAATTTAATGATAAATACTAAATAATAATTTATTTATAAAAGTTACTCTAAATCACATTAAAACTCACTCATATAAATAATATATTATAATGATAAATACTTAGGTGCAATAAAATAAATAAACAGTAATAAACTAATATATTTTTTCATAAAAAAATGTTTGGTATTAATAGGAAAAAATATTATAATATATTGTTAAGAAATTATATAATGAAATTATAATGAAGTAAATAAATACTAATAAAAAACTGATTAGTATTAAAGGATGCATAATATTATTAACTTTTCTGTAAATGTGTCAACTTTATCAGAAGTTAATAAGTTATTTAACAATATAGAATAAATGAGGGCACAATTGATAAAAAGGAATGGCATTAAGAAAACCCTAAAATAATATATATATATATATATATATATATATAATTAATGAATATATACCCTATTAATAATATACATTTTTTTATAGATTATCAAATCTAAAATATACAGTTAAAGATAAATAATTTATTTAAAATTTAGAATTTATTTTTTAATTATAAATGTCAAATTTTAATATTTTATAAAATAAGAAATACGATATAAAATACAGTTCCATTAATTTATATATCAAGATCGAATTAATAAATTTAATATTTTAATCCAATTATGATATTATCTAGGTATGTGCATAGAGGTGTCGATCCACATATAGTATAGGGTACTTTGACGCTTTCAATTTTTTGATATATAATATATATATATATATATATATATATATATTAATAAATTAGCAATTATTTAATTAATATAATAAATAAATGATTTTAGTTAATATTTAAAAGTTAAAATTTAAATTTTAACTTCTTTCAATTTTTTATAATTTATTATTATATATTTTAATTTTAATTTTTATTTCTTGAGTCCGTCCTTCTGTGCATACGTCTTTTAATATTTTTTTTTTTTTGGGTACCCCTGAGGGGCCCCGGTGTTCAGGGCTACTAGCACCTGACTAATCCGAAGTCGAGGTGAAAGAGCAGAAGTGGTATCCTCTGGCCAAATTGGCGACTCCGGGGCTCGAACTCGGGGCTACTAGCTCCCGGTCCCTCAACCCGGGACACACCCTTGCTAACTGCCAACCAAACTTGGTTTACGTCTTTTAATATTTAGGCGTGAGCAATCAGCGCACTAGCCACCAGGTACCCACCATTCTACCTACCACGAGAAGTTTTTTTTATTATCTCGATATAATTTTTTTGTACACACGTCGTGCCCTGTTTTGTCTTTGTTTAACTTTTCTGGACACGTGTTATTTAGTGCATTCTAGACTTGTGAGAGGGTAGAAAGGTAGAAGACAGACCTGGTAAGTGGTAACCCCAACTTATTTTGGTGAAAAGAAAAGAGAAAAGAAAACTTCTTAAGAAGTAAAAAGTACTAAATTATTTTCTCTTTATTAGAATTATAATTAATAGTACAATTCAAAATATGACTTACATCATAATTTGACATATGAGCTAATATATAATTTGATTTAAGAGACTAATTATTTGACTCGTAAATACAAAATAAATCATTTTTATGAGACTTGTATATGTTTATTTTGTTACATCAATTTCACCCATTATAATCGAATATACGGCATACTTATAAAATTAAATATTAAATAAGTACATCGATAGCTTCTTTTAATTAAACTTAATTACTTATTATTATTAATGAAAACTTTCTACACTATCAATCCCCATAAAATATTATATATAAACAAGTAATTAAATTAGAGTAGAGAAAGCTTGTCAGAGTTGATGCTCGCACAGGTACCCCCATCAACCTTCTATAATTACAGCCTCACGGCAGAAGAAGAGATCACACTATCACAGTCTTCGCTCTTGAGAGAGAGAGAGAGAGAGATGGGTGTGAAGGTTTATGGTGTTGCCATGTCCACCTGCACGTCACGCGTTGCCATAAGCCTCTTGGAGTGCGGCATCGAATACGAGCTGGTGCATGTCGACCTCGCCACCGGCGAGCACAAATCCCCTCCTCACCTCGACAGGAACGTACGTCTCCGAATCTCCCATCTCTCTTTCTCTCTCCTCGTCCTTCCTTTTCTTTCTTCTCTTTATTTGGACTTTTTTCGGATGTTAATGATACACTCGCCGTTGCTCACCTTCCTTTGCAGCCGTTCGGTCAGATTCCGGCCTTTGAGGACGACCATGTCAAGCTCTTTGGTGATCTCTCTCTCTCTCTCTCAATCCAATTTTAATTGCATGATCGACCTGAAAAAAAATAGAATTGGCAGAATTGTTTTAGCATCGATCTGAACCGAGCTGTACGAGGGAGTGTTAGCGGTATCCGTTGCTGAAACTATAATATGTGGTGTTTTATACAGAATCGAGAGCCATAGCGCGTTACGTGCTGCGGAAGTACAAGTCCGCGTCGGCGCCGGACCTACTGAGGGAAGGGAACCCGGCGGAGTCCGCGGCGGTGGACGTCTGGCTGGAGGCGGAGGCGCACCAGTACACCCCGGCCATCGTGCCCATCTTCGTTGAGTACCTCAAATAATAATAATAATAATAATAATAATAATAATAATAATAATAATAATAATAATAATAATAATAATAATAATATATGATAAGGATTAAAAATAAATAAATATTTGAGCTAAAATCGAATTGTTATTCCCAAATTAAAATTATCCTGAGTAATATTACTTCACATGCAAATTTGTCTTAAAAATATTAATCCTATACAAATTTATTCCAAAAAAGATATTATTTAATTCAAACTGACTTTCTTTCGCCAATTTAATCCAGTGTCAAAGAGGTAAGAGAGTGTCATATGCAATATTAATAAAATCTTTGATGAATGATTACTAATAAAATTATACTTATGATAATTTACTGATTATTATATATTTTCATTTTTTATAATAGTTATTGTTGAAGTTATTACTTATTGATTTAAATATTAAAGTTATTATTGTGATTGACTTAAGTTATTATTGTGATTGACTTATGTCATCTTATATAATTATATGATGATTATGATTATATACAAAAGTAGATAGCTTAGGTAATTAAGATAAAATATTTAAGTTATGAGTTTATTTACTCTAGGATTGAATTGTTGTTGATTGATCAAAATAAGTAGCTAGCCAATGATGTGAAATTACAGGCCTTCACCTTTGTGTAGCGAATTTAAGGATTCCGTCATTCATTTTTATATATAAGAATAATTTTGGTGTGCATATTATCGATGATTTATTGGATGAAATTATATGTTATTAACTTAAATTTTTAAATTGATAAGATAAAAATATTAAAAATATAAATATAAAGATGTTGCTCTTCTTATAAACTTATATTTTTAGAATTGTTTGTAGCACATCAAATTTATATAATATCATAGTCATAAATCTTAAATTAAAATTCAATGCCACTAATTTTCTTAGTTCTTCAATTGATAAATTTTTAGAATTATTAATAGCACAGAAAAATTAAAATTTAAAATAATAATGATTAATTGATTAAAATTTGAAATTGTTTAATTATAAATTGATATATCGTCAGATTGGTAAATATAAATTGATGATTGTTCGTCAAATTTAAAATTGTTAATTATTATATTGACCTAATGAGCTTATACTCATGAGAATACAGATTATATTATAGATGAGCAAAATTAATAAAAGGCAATGTGAAACTTGTCGTCATGTGACGAAAGTCTTGCGTCCGTTTGCTTTTTGTTGATTTAGTGGAAACTTCTGGTCATGTGAGAGAAATAAAGTAATGTGGAAATATCTACCAAGAAAGTAGCAAATAGTGGACTGGATGCCATAACTCGATGGCCGATGCCCTCCTCCATTACGTTCCCCGCCACTATAATTACTGTCTCTACGCAGAAGAATAGATCACAGTCTTCGCTCTTTGACTTAGATATTGAGAGAGAGCGAGAAATGGGTGTGAAGGTTTATGGTGTTGCCACGTCCACCTGCACGTCGCGCGTTATCATAAGCCTCTTGGAGGCCGGCGGCGTCGATTACGAGCTGGTGCCTGTCAACCTCGCCACCGGCGAGCACAAATCCCCTCCTCATATCGACAGGAACGTACGTCTCCGTACTCTAATCTTTCTTTCTCTCTCCTCTTATTTCCTTTGTACTTTTGTTTGGACTTTTGGATCTATGTTAATGTTCTCACCTTCTTTTGCAGCCGTTCGGTCAGATTCCGGCCTTTGAGGATGACCATGTCAAGCTCTTCGGTGACCTCTCTCTCTCTCTCCGAATCCAATCTTAAATTGCATGATCGACCAGAAGAAAAATACAATTGGCAGAATTGTTTTAACATGAGCTGTAGGGGGGAGTGTTAGTGGTATTTGTTGCTGAAACTATAATATGTGGTGTTTTATACAGAATCGAGAGCCATCGCGCGCTACGTGCTGCGGAAGTACAAGTCCGCCACGGCGCCGGACCTTCTGAGGGAAGGGAACCCGGCGGAGGCCGCCGCGGTGGACGTCTGGCTGGAGGCGGAGGCGCACCAGTACACCCCGGCCATTTCCCCCATCTTCGTGGAGTACATCGTCAAGCCCCTCTTCTACGGCGGCGTCCCCGACGAGGCCGTCGTCGCCGCGGCGTCCGAGAAGTTCGCCAAGGTGCTCGACGTGTATGAGGCCCGCCTGAGCAAGTCCAAGTACCTGGCCGGCGACTTCGTCAGCCAGGCAGACCTCAGCCACGTGCCGCACACCCTCTACATCATGTCCACGCCGAGCGCGTCGCTCATCGAGTCGCGCCCGCACCTCAAGGCGTGGTGGGAGGACATATCGTCGCGGCCGGCCGTGAAGAAGGCCACCGCCGGGTTCATCCTTAGCTCTAAGAAGTGAGCATAGAGTTGTCGTCGTCGTCGTCGGCTGTCTCCGGCGGTCATGGCCGTAGCCCGTACGTTTATAGATAGGAAATAAAAAGCGTCCTGCGCCATGTTTGTGGTAGATGTTGGAGTAGGTGTGGAGTGGTGTGGTGGTAGCAAGTTGTGTTGTTGGCTCTTTTACTTTGGACTGTCCATGAAATGAAATAATATTATACATATATTACCTATTTAATTTTTGTACATATTGGAATCATATCGGAAAGCATATTTTCATATAATTATTAAAAAGATTCTTGGCAAATATGAGAAAACTTATAGTAAAAGAAGTTATAGACATGGGCAACTTAATATTCGTCAACCCTTTTATTTGTCGGATCTGTTAGAAAGAAAAAGAGGAAAAAATGATACAAAACTTATAATAATACCTAATTATTCTTTTAGACCTAACTGGTGTGCTTCTCTCTCTGTCTCTCCCTCCATCTCTCTCTCTCTCGGCTGAGGCAATGGAAAAAGAAGACGAAAGGGTGTGGCTTAGAAAGTCTATAGGTTTAGGGGTTTTTATTATTTTTATTTTTATTTAATTTGTCTAACGATAATTTTACACTTTTTTCTTATCAAATTACTTGGAGCTTTCTTTTTAAGAAAGTTGGGTTGTTACAACTACTTCATAATTAAAATTTGGTCCTCGAGATGTCTACCAACTTTGAGATTGGAAAAGGTACGAATGACTTTATTTTCATATCCTTTTCTATTTTCTACCTCTCTTTTACTATGATTTCTTCATAATATCTTTACCATTGGAATTTTTTTGCCTCCGCATCTTTTATATTTCCTGTGCTAATATAATGATAAGCTCTTCTTCCTATGTCATATCTTTCTTTATTCTTCACCTCTTCCTTCTTTAGTTAACCTTTGCGAAATATTGAAATATGGAACACATTATGTATTTTTAATAATGTTGGTGGCAAGGCTAAATGGTAGGTCAAAGACCCCACCCTTAACTTCATAAGGTCCAATAAATCTTGGGCAACTTTTCTCTCTTTCTAAATCTAATGATATCTCTCCGTGGAGAGATTTTTGGAAATATCTCATCAATTTCAAGTTCTCTTTCTCAATGACTTTGGTCAGTATAATTTTTTTATCGATCTTGAGCAGCTTTAATTCTTTTCTTGATTAGCTCAATCTTGTCTCGCATTTCTTGCACAAGTTCTAGTTCCATTAAATGCCTAGTGCCTTCTTCGTCCCAACATGCCATAGTATGACATCTTCTGCCATAAAGTGCGGCATCTTCTTCCTATTCCAATGTTCGACTTGTTACTTTAAGTAAATTCTGCCAAAGCTATATGATCGTTCTAGTTCCCACCAAAATCTATTGTACTCGATCTAACCATGCCTTCAAAAATTTGAATAGTTATTTTTTTTGTCCATGGTTTAAGGATGGAATGCAGTGCCAAATTTGAGTCTTATGCCTAACAACCCATGCAATTGAGCCCAAAATCTCTAAGTAAATCTCGAATCCCTATGAAACAATAGAGATAAGCTCCATGTAGATGAATTACTCATCAATGAATAGTTTAGCTAATTGCTCTAGTGTATAGGTGACTTTGATGACAAGAAATATGCTGATTTGGTCTATCTATCCACCACTACATGTATGTCGTTATGTCTTTTTCTTTTGTTGATGGTAAACCTGTCATAAAATCATGTCAATGGGTTCCTATTTCCATTCAGGTATGGGCAATGGATTCAAAATTCCTATAGACATTGATGCTTTGTTTTAACTTGTTGACATACTATACAATTTGATACATACTCAACTACTTTTTTCATCATTGGCCAATAATAGCTCTCTTGGACATTTCTATACATCTTCGTACTCCAAAGATGTAGTGCATATGCAGCATTGCGACTCTCTTCTAAAATTTCCTTCCTCAAATCCTCAACATATGGAACCTTATATCTCATCATTAGTATGCCATCATCTCGTAAGTGGTACTTATCACCTTTACCTACGTTCACTTGGTCCTTTAACATCGATATGTTCTCATCTCGATCTTGAGTGTGCCTGATTCGGTCCATCAACATTGGTCGAAGGTGACAGATCAAACATCCATACTCATTTACGCTTAAATTACAAATTAATCTTGTAAGTTCTTCGATTGGTGGCATGGCATTCGCTTCCCTTGGAGAGGATAAACTCATATATTTTATATTTAAGGCATCCACTACCATGTTGGCTTTTCCCAAATGGTACTCAGGAATCAAATCATAGTCTTTAATCAACTTCATCCATCTCCTTTATCGCATGTTCAAGTCCGTCTAATCCAAAAGATAATTTAAACTTTTGTGGTCAGTGAAGATTTGAACTCTTCCAACAAAGAAGTAATACTCCAAATTTTTAACGTAAACACTATAGTAGCAAGATCAAGATCATGTGTGGGATAGCTCACTTCATGTGGGCATAATTGTCAAGATGCATAAGCTATCACTTTTTCATTTTGCATTAATATGCAATGTAAATATTTCTTTGATTCATCACTATAGACTACAAAGTTTTTTCTTCCTTCAAGCAATGTCGTTCACTTACCAACCTATTCTTTAGTACTTAGAAACTCATTTCACACTTTCCTATCCAAATAAACTTTACATTTTTTTTCAACAATTGAGTAAGTGGATATGCAATAGTAGAAAAATCTTTCATAAACATTCTATAGTAGTCTATCAAGCCAAAAAAAGCACTACAAGAATAAGGTGGTTTAGCGACCGTTATAACTCTCGCTAAATTGTCGCTAACAACGACATTTTTTAGTCGGGTTGACGACGATCATTAATAACTAAATAATTTATTTTTATTTAAAACTTATGATGGTGTAGCGACAGAGTAATTTGTCGCTATTTCTCGTGCCCTAAATCCTCCCTTTTAGCTTTTTTTTTGGTCTTCCCTCTTCCCTGTTGCCGTCGTCGATCACTGCCCTCCATCACCACCCTCTGACACTGATACATGCCTGCCGCCCTCCTCCCATCTTCTTCGGAGCTGATGGCCCTCCTCACTGCATCGACCCTCCTCCCATCTTCTCCGGAGCCAGCGGCCCTCCTCTTAGTTAATCATGTGTTATTATGTTTATAATGTAATATATAATTAAGTTTCCTTCATATTTAATTATGTTTTAGTATGTTTAACTCATATTTAATTATGTGTTCTTTATGTTAAATCAGGTTTTATTATGTTTAGCACATACTTAATAATCTTTTCTTATGTTCAACTCATATATTTAAGTTTCTTTCATATTTATGTAGTATAATGAGATCTGATCGAAGTTGAATTAGAAATAGGTTTTTTTTATAGAAACTTATTGTCGTGGACTTGATATGAGGGTGGTTTTCATATGTGAAAGACGAGAGTGTTTGCATATGAAAATTACTAAGTATGTATGATCTTGAAAAAGATATATATATA
>LTAE01004838.1:4888-30665 GCA_001647135.1 Pontederia paniculata | reverse complement strand
TGGACGATTGTGTATGTCTGGAGAAAAGGAGAGGTCGCACAGAGTAATCAGCGTGGAATGAAGGGATGACCAAAGAATATGGAAGATGAAGAAAGGACGCCTGAGGTATTAAGCGAAGAATTAGTGGGCGGCTGAAATACATTAGTAAAGAAGCAAAGGGCGTCCGATGGATTAGAGGAAAATCATAGGACGACCAAAGAAGCTCAAAAGAAAAGAAGTGGTTGATCAAAGGATTCATTGAGAATCAGTGGACGACCAAAGGAGTTAAGAAGAAAAGTAGAGGTCGCCCGATGGATTCATGGAGAATCAGCGGATGATATAAGTAAGCTTGAAGAGAAACTGACAAAGGAAAAATAGATTGTTTGAAGTATCTGAGAGTAATCAGTGGGCGACCGATGAAGACTCGAAGATATCAACCGAAGGCAGGAGCCAAGCATAGGTCGTCCGAAGTTCCTGAGTGACACCAATGAACGACCGAAGAATGATTGAAGAAAAGTGTTCAAGTAAAGAAATGATTGGTGTACAATCAGTGGGTGACCAAAGCAGTTTGACAAAGAAACTCAAGTGAAGCAAAGGTCGCCCGATGTACTCAGTAGGAAGCAGTTGACAATCTGTGAAAGCAAGAAGAAGGAACTATGGGTGAAGCCCGTGACTGAGGACATCCGAAGGTGAATGGTGGACGACCGAAGCACCAGAAGGTAGATTAACGGATGAATTCACCAGAGCAGCGATCAATCGATGAAGCAAAACCTATCAATCGAGGAGTAGGTGAAGAGTATTGTACTTGCATTAACGACTAGTTTTTGATAGAGAGAGATTAAATGTTTGTGTAAGGGTATAAAACTAAGTCCCAAGAGTCTTTGGAACTAACTTTGGCAAATTAACCTCGAAGAACTTGTAAGAGGTTTTCTCCTTGTCCTTGAAAGAAAAAAGAAAGTTGTAAGGGAGCTTTTGCCCTTGAAGAAGGAAATCTAGTGATCTTCGGAGGTCTCGAGTTCAAGAAGACCAGAGCGGGGACGTAGGCCAAGAGTTCCAGCCGAACCTCGTCAACAAACTCTGTGTTTGTTTCTTTCTTTGCACTTAGATTTTATTTGCATCTATTATGTGTTTGCTTCCGCCGCATATTAATAATTTAGGATAAAAAGTTTTAATGCACCAATTCCCCTCTTGGTGTCATTTAGTTCCTACAAAAGAGACCCATGGCCTGACTAATCATATTGATATCAGGGACAATATGAATATTCAATACATTGATAAGGCCCAAAATTGATTTTAATGTATGTTTTCATTTAATGCAAGATAAATAGAAGTATAATATGATTCAATAATAAAAAAATGGGTGGCTTGAATATATTGAATAAGAAAGATATAAGCATTCCAAGATGAGATGCAAGTGATATTCTTGGCATTAATAGATAAAGACATAGAAAAGGTAATGCTAAAGGTCTCTGTAAAACTCAAGATTATTACTTTATTGGTTTAACCTGAATTGATAGTCTCCATTGTTAAATTATATTATTTTACATATTGATAATTTTATATATGATCTTTACATATTATGTTGCCACAACTCACGAGAGGCTATCTCCCTGTGAATTCAATTTAATGGGCAAATAGTTCAAACTAGATAATGATGGTGTAGTGGTAAAATATTGATATTCATGATAAGATGACTTGCACATAGCATGGATTTTAGTTATAGTTAAATATTGGCTCCCTCATTAACCTATATGTAGTATTGACTAGTCAAATGAGTCAATTGTATGATCAAAGATGTAAGTTCATAACGAGCATTCTGCCAATTAGCGAAATGTGCATTTGAGAGTGTTATAATAGTACTTAAGAAATATTTGTATCATATGCTCCTGCTAATGTTGTTATATGTCTGCTATAACTTTTTTACAATGAAACTTTGAAATTATCTACAATTTACTCGCCCCAACACATATATCAATCAATGTTTTGATATGCCTAATAAGTTATAAATATTTTGAGTTAATAATTAAATTATTTGAAGTATTTTATCATGATTAAATTCATTATATACTAGAGAATGAGTGAAAATGCTGCACTACACGAAATGCAATAAGGAACACAATGTTTAACTTAAACTCTTTTATAGACCTTATAATAGGTTGAACACAAAAACTAAAAGTCTACTAATTATTTTCTTTAGCTAATTGAACGCATCCCACATTTTGACAGCAAAGTAAAAATTTGTAAGTTCCTTGTACTTTACTTTGTTATACAAACATCTCAATAGTTTTTGCCCATTATTTTTAATTTACTATGTTATCTATTAAGTCGTAGGCTTACGAGAATTGGTCGATTGGCTGTCCTGAGAAGCTTGGGCACGATAAGGTGGGTCGTGTGTGGGATAGCTCAGCATGGACCAAAAAGAGTGGCACAACAAAACACAAGCTCGACACCAATTGGCTTGGTGAACAGAAAAAAAATATTTTTCAAAAAAGAAAAGTTGAATCGTCGCCGACATTCCAAATGCCCATGCCATATGAAGGTGGTCTAAAAAATGTCTTTTTTTCCTGAATTCCATTCTCTATTCAAATCAAGTGTCAGTTTGTTTAGCTGTAATTGCCTTTGCAAGTAAAGTCAACCGTCGCAAACAAAAAAATATATATTTGGTTAGCTGTAAATATAATTATTGTAATGTAACTACAATTATTGTATTAAAAATTATGTTGAAAAATCAATTACATGTATATACATTTACATCAGAAAATAAAAATAAATAAAATAAAATAAAATAATAATTTTAATTTTACTTGTATTTCACTTAATTATTTATTATTAATATGTAATAATATTTTATTTTAACTAAATACTTGCATTATTGTTTTTTTATTTTCAAGCAAACAACGTAATTCATTTTCCAGAATTTAATTTACATCTATTCAAACTTAGAAAAAGTAACTTCTATAAACACAAATCGTATCAGAATTTTCAACTACAACCATTTACATTCTTAAATTACAATTATGTCAAATCAAATTAGTCCTAAGTCATTCTCAATTCGAAGAATGACTTGATTAAAATCTTAGTACCAAAATTGTTAGAATCGAATCAGACAATCACATGAAAAAGCTTTCGAGTCAGGTTAGACTAGTTAAACCGATTAAGTCGAATTGTCACATCGAAAACTATTAAAATAATATTAAATTAAATTATAATTTATAATTTAAACAAAGAATGACAAATAATATGATTAAATTTAAAATTTACTCTCAAATTATATCAATTATGATGAATTCATAATATAAAAATTATTAATAAAGATATATCTCAAATAATTATTTATTCAAACATAAATATTAATTGAAAAATTAGTTTTATAACTAAAAATAAAAAAACTAAAAAGTGGTATCAAAAGTTTTGAACCATAAAATTTCTTCATGCCATATAATTTCAAAGTCCAATTTTTATTTTCATTTTTTTCTCTTTTTCAATTGAATCGATCCGGATTCATTGAAATTGATTCAGATAGTTTGACCATTAATTTTTTTATTTTTAATCGGTTATATCCTGTTCAACTTCTTCTCTGATTTTGACATCGAATTAGTATCATAGTTTGACCATTAATTTTTTTATTTTTAATCGGTTATATCCTGTTCAACTTCTTCTCTGATTTTGACATCGAATTAGTATCATAGTTTGACCATTAATTTTTTTATTTTTAATCGGTTATATCCTGTTCAACTTCTTCTCTGATTTTGACATCGAATTAGTATCATTTTAGTTCTCGATTTGAAGTCGAACCAGCTAGACCGATCCAATTCTGACAACTATGCTTAGTACAACTGAGGAGCAAAAATGTAAATATAAAGTTGAGAATGTAGTTGAGATTTTCAAAGGCATTCTCATGCTTGTGGAGGCTAAGAGAAAGATTGGACTCTGCTAAGCGTGTGCCAAAAAGATTTATCTTTCTGAAATCTAGGAGTGCATTGAGTATGGCGTTTTTTCTTGGGCATTATAGCAAAGAGGTCTAGTATTTTTTTTCCATTTTTATATTGACCTTTGAGGACAAGGGCTTAATTCCTTTTCGATTTTTGAAAGAGAGGCAGAGGTGCTTCATTTTCTTCTCAAAAATTGGAAGATCACAGGCGCATCAAGATCTTATCCATAAATGATAACAATACATTGCATAAGAACCAATTAGGAGCAGCATGATTTGAATATTGAAATATGGTGGTTTTTTAGAGGTCAACTTGAGATTGCCGCAAATCAAGTCGTCCATCGAAGTCCTAAGCTGCTTACTATTTCAATCACTTTAAGAAATAACTAATTTATCAACGACATCCGAGCAGCATGGGCTGATAAGAATTACCACCTTAATTTCTAAAATTGTGCTGCCACTAATCTCGAATTATGCATCAAATTAAACTCTCAATAATTATTTTTTATGGAACTACTTATCACCCTGCTCTTTACTTTTACTTGGGAAAAATTAAAATAATAAACGTTCTAGAAACAACTACAAACCAATAATTTTCTTAAGCACATGCGAAACTCAACTAGCTTCTGCTTATCCCATTAGCAAAAGCAATTGATCCAACGGTCCACAATGCGAACCACATAAAAATGCATGTCACCTACTATCTATGTATTTATCAAGTTAATTCACTAGCTAACAATTGAAGGAGAAAGATGTTTGCAGCTATATATTTGTATATTCATCATTTTGGTGGAAATTTTTGTATAATAACATATCCTATTTATATGATAATATAGAAGGATATTATACAATCTATAAATATTATACAAGTTGTAAATAGAACAGAAAAAAGAATGCGCGACGATGGCCATCAATATCCCAGGATCGCATAAATTAAAACGAATATAATGCACGCACACAAACAGCCCAAAAATCACGTTGCTTTTAGCTGAAGACATGCTTGGAAGTCTACTTAGTGGTATCCAAACAGGCCAAGTAAACAAAAAGGCAGTGGGATAAAATTTTGGACGGAGAAAACTAATAAAAATGTTTGAAAAGAATCCGGCATGTGACACGAGCTTCCCACTCACAGGGAAGTCAAAGGAAGCGAGCTCGTACACGGCAGTGCACAAGCTCCCTGTTGTGACCTTGCCACTCGCCATGTGCCAAAAATAGCATTCTAGAGGAGAGAAGGGAAGTAGAGAGCCAAACAGTAGAATGTCATTTGATATTGAAGTAACTAATGATGTTCGATAGAAAACGTTAAGCGGCAAAACGCAGTTCAGGGGTACAAAGCGAAATTTTAATAACTTAGAGATAGATGCAGAAATTCATGATACTTCAGTGGGTGCAAAAGAAAATAACTTTCAAAAAAACCCACAATGCAAATCACGGTCTCCTAAAGTAATGACCACATGGTTATATCAGCCATCCATTTGAGTTATGATACCAGATAAGGATAAGAGACAGAGTACATGTACAAAGTTTATAATTCTAACCAAAGGGGAACATATACTACATTTCATGCCTAAAATTTCAGTGTTCATACATTTGTTCAGCTTACATATGAAAATAACTATACACGAATATATTGTTAATTGATGAGCAGTGAGTAAACAATCCAATGTACAATTACCTTGCTCCTTCACGTTTTCCTTAAATGCAAATGATGGATGGATTTAAGAGGATGAATATCATTCCCGCTCCAGGTATGCTTTCTTCTGTTGCATGAGAGGGAAAGTCCCTGAGAAAATTTGAAGCAGAGGTGGTCACGGAAAGACTTGCAGTCACCCTCTTATTTCATCCCCTGATTGGACACCCAGCCACAAGCCAAAAGAATACCATGAGCAAGAAAATTGACGTTTAAAAAATTTATGACACTACATTAACAGCCAGATAACCTACTCCTTGGAGTTCAAATCATATTTGCAAACCGGGCAACATGTGCCCCATTTCATTAGCCATGAATCCACACATACCAAGTGGAAATCTGCAGAGAGTATTTGTTGTCAGAGATAATATGAATGAACTACCATGGGAATATCCTGGTATTGTTTTTTTGTTAGTGATAGTAGTCTGTGTGACAATAAGATAAACCAAGTATCAATAAAATGGCTTAGCCTCCTCTTCCTATTGATAAAATAATGCAAACCAAGTATGAACTATCATGAGAAGGTTCTGGTAATGACTAGAAACAATAACCCTAAAACCACGAAGAAACTGATGCATAAATTCTTCTCTGAATCATCAGAAATGAACAACGGTCATAGTCATAGGAAATATGTATGTTGATCATCAATCATTCCAAATAGGATGGATTTACAAAGAAAAAACTACGGGAAAGTAGATAACTAAAGAAACATGCTTCAAAGTGTTAAATCAATTAAGCCAATGATTATTTATCCCAAAGAACATGCTAAATGCACCATGAATGCCAGATAAATCATAAATTATTCTGATCAGGCAAACCCTAACCCCACAATGAAATACAAGAATTCATAAACATGTTTGTGCTAGTCTAAAAAACCTTACCATGAGAACAGGGAAGATGTCTGAGAGACTCTCCATCTTTGTAGTCTTCAAGACAAATGGCACAGGTCTCCGTCGTGTGTTTGCTGTTTAAGTGGGTCATTTTGAACTTAAATGAAGGAAGTACTTCAACTGCTTCTTTTTTCATGCCGGGTGATTTATTATGGGCCCCATGCCGAAGAAGCCGACAATTTCTAGCGAACATTAAAGCTGCAAGAACTGAGATTATTACCACAAGAGAAACAAAGGATGTCACCAGTACAGTTCCTGCAGTCTCCTCCATTGAAGATCCTATGCAGCATTCCCCTTCTTCTCCTCTGGCGAACTTTTTCAAGGTTTGGCCTGCCATGTTTGAAACAAAGACTGCATGTATATATATGCCAGAAGGATCTCCAATCACTGCAATGAAGCAACTAACACAATGAGAGGAAAATAATGAGCAAGAATCATTGAATTTATACACCATATAGATGTAGAAATATGAGAAGAACCAACAAGAACAGATCCAACCAAGAAAAGTGGAAGATGATAGCTAGAAGGATGCTAAACAACCATAACCAGTAACAAATCCATAAAAAATATCAGTACCTTACAAAACTCCTGCTCCAGAAAGAGTGAAAATTTTATCAATTCTACCTCGGGAAAAAGAAAACATCAATTGAATGAAAAAAAGGTAATCTTGGCTCTTTGACACTAATAATTCACATGCATTCGACCAGGATAAATAACCTAGTCATATAAGTCCAAGTTCCCTTCATATAAGTCCAAATCCCCTCAGATTAATCAAGTCTTCGAAGCATGATATCCAAATATGGCTTCTCCATATAGCTTCTCATGTTTGTCCTTTTTCATTCCATTTTGAACTGAGTTCATTAGTTATAATTTAGTATTCTGTGACTTAATTCATATATTTTATCAGTTAGTATTATTTCTAGTACATACCAACTTCCATGACTTTGCTAATGTATTTAATTGGATTTGACATTGTCATACAAATAGCAATGTAAGATTAGTCAAAAGGATGATATTCAGTTTCCTCCATATATATTTTACGTATTTGGGAAAATCAGTGAGTTACACACCTAATATTGTTGGAAAAGAAATTAGATAGTTAACAAAAACCATGATTCAACCCCCATGTTGATACTTTAGGTTAAACAGTCCACCTACTTTAATTGGAAAAGAAATGTCTAGTTCACAAACATCATGATTCACTGCACCTACCACATGCTGCTTACGATCCACATTTGAAATTGGAGCAATGGTTGTAGATGAGAAGTAAAACTCCTTTCTCTAGACTTCATAGCATCTATAAATCCACAGGGTAATTATATCCTATATATAGCACGTTTAGATGGAAATGACCACATGTTTTGGAAAAAAATGCATGTTTTCCTTATAGTTCAAGATCTTGAACTTGGGGATGTCACTCAGAGCAACTGAAGTAACCTTCATTACTAGGTTGCATTGGAACAAGATATATAAATCTTGATTCAACATCAAGATGACACGCAAGTAGGTATACATGATTACTCCAAGTTAGAGCTCAACCCAGGAAATTTAGTAATTATCAACCACCCAAAAGATAGAAATATGCAAGTAAAAACCTTTCAGACTTTCTTTTAGGGTGTGTTTGTGTGGGGAGGGAGGGAGGGGAAGGTGGGAAAGAAGGATGTGTAACCGTTATGAAGTCATCTTATTCATTAAAATATCGATCATTAATTACAAAAAGTATCATAAGATAGGAAAAGAGCGAGGCCTAAATACAATATCAACAATGAACCTCCACTCCCTCATCATAGATCATGCAACAGCTACCACATTCTCTACATAACACCACTCACCAATGTCATCAAAAACGTATCACAACTCGTAGAATTGGACGATCCTATGAGTATAGCCCAGAAATTCGTGCACGTTCCTATGCAGAATTGTTTTTCTCCAGCGCGAAGTGGAATTGCATGCTGGCTTGTAGGATTGGTGGACACGCTCTTATTCAATGACTTTGCCCCACATGATGTTATCACATGAGCCACTCAGGTAAAGAAATTGATCAAATCTCTCGATGCCCTAACTTTATTGTGCTCCTATTCACTCTCTATTGTTCCTCCTGTCACTGTTCACCCTTGCTATCGCCGCTCGCGTATGCAGCTGTCACTCATCCTTGCTGCATCATTCACACCCCATCTTGCAGCCGTTGTTCGCTCGCGGCTCGCGTCTGCAATTTTTTTTTTTAGAGGAAAAAGGATGACCTCCGGTAAGGCGGTTATCATCCATGTATATATAAACTATGAAAAGATCATGTACAAGTAAGCGCTCTCAAACAGAGAGCGGCAAAAAAGGCGAGAACCGAGGATAAGAAACCTCCTACCCAAAACCCCACTCCCGAAGGAAAAAAGAAATATGGTGTACAACGGTCTCAACCTGGCAACTCTCCCCACAAAAGATGATCCGATTACGCTAGAGCCACATGGCCCAAGAACCGGCCAAGAAAGTCGCAAGTAGTGGTCTCCATCCCTGCCTCCGGCTAGCCGTAGCGCGTAGTGGCCGCCAGAAATCCTCTGCGTCTGAAGGGAAAGTGAACAGTCGACCCGACTGGTAGCAAATCTCTCGTGTCATCGGGCAACGAAAAAACAAGTGCGTAATGTCCTCCACCACATCTGTGCACATAACGCAGGATGTCTCCGCCTGGGGTGCCCATCTCGCTCTGTATGCCCGAGTGAGAAGTCTGTCACGCCTCATAAGCCAAGCAAAGATCTTGACTTTAAGAGATAGCCGTAGACGCCAGATGGATCGGCAGTCCATCTGGAGCTCTCTCGGGATGGTGGCCTCTGAGAGGAAGGGTGAATAAAGTCTGCGGGCTTAGTAGGACGGTGGGTCCCAAACCCACCCATCCCATCGTGTGGGGTCCGGCTGGAATGGAGCGATCCTCTGGTGAAGTAATAGTAGCTCTGCTATGCACTGATCTGACAGGGTAGATCGGAACAATGGGGTCCACGATCCGTATCCCCTACCACCGACCTCAGACCATGACTCTGCCACCGAGGTTGATGGGTCCACGCCCCTAGCCAACGGAAGGCAGTCTGTAATGTACCTCCCGGGAGCCACTCNGGTCCACGATCCGTATCCCCTACCACCGACCTCAGACCATGACTCTGCCACCGAGGTTGATGGGTCCACGCCCCTAGCCAACGGAAGGCAGTCTGTAATGTACCTCCCGGGAGCCACTCATGCTGCCAAAAGGAGAAGCCCTCTCAAGAGCCGAGCGACGGCCTCGTAAGTGAGCATACTCGTGAAAGTACTGCTGCCACTCCTCTCCAGAAACATGAGGCTCCTCGTGGGAGATAAATCCTCGAGTCCCAAGATAGCTCCCATCCATAACACATGGTGAAAACTGCCTGCCACAGGCTGTCCTCCGGGCCCATGATGCGGCCCGCCAACCAGGCTAAGAGGGCCCAGTTGGCGTAGCAGAGGTCTCTGACGCCCAGTCCGCCCTGCGATGTGGGTCGGCAAATGCTTTGCCACGCCACAGATGTACTCGCCTGTCCTGTCCACTGCCTGCCAGAAAAATCTGCTCCTCAGGGCATCAATCCGACTAATAACTGTTTCTCGTGTCTGCAATTGCATGCCCAACTGCCATTGCTGGAGTTTGTAATTGTCATACATCCCTACTATCGTCGTTCATGACCTGCCCTAGCCTACAATTGTTGTTCGCTCACCACTTTGCGTCTGCCCTGCTCACTGGTACTTTGTGTGTGTGTGTGTTTTTTTTCCCTGCAAGGACCTTGAAGCCTACTCGTGAACAAGGAACCTTCTTTCTCTCCCCAACAGGCTCCCTACTGGCGAGCGAGCTCCTTTTCTACACGAGCATGGAGCCCCGATGCTTTCCTGCTCGTAAGCAGAGAAGGTTGCTTCCTACTCGTGAGCAGAGAAAACTCCTGCTTATGATTATTTTTTTTTAACTTGAAGCTTTGGCAATTAAGTATGGTTAGATAAATTAAACTCTTATGAACTATTTTATGATTAGTTGTTATGAGTTATGAAATTGTTATGAACTATTTTATCAGTTTTGACATATAGCTAATAATCATGATAATATGATATGTTCAATTGTTCTAAATTCTAATGATTGAAAAAAAATGATATTGCCAATTTTTATACGTGTTACAAATTTACAGTTAGGAAAAATTTAATGGCTTCTAGTTATGATTCTAGAGTTGGGAACACAAATGCGCCTGAAGGTGGAACATCTATGAGTGCAACTACAAAGTGGTTAGGAAAAATGCTCCAGGGAATAAGAGCGATCAAGGATGGAAGCACAATTTTTTAGTCGATGGGGATAACAAAAAATCAAATGCAAATATTTTGCTAAAGTAATTTCAGGAGGTGTTTATAGCTTGAAGCATCATCTAGCTTGTACTCAAAAAGATGATGGGTGTTGTACACAAGTTCCTGAGAATGTTAAAAGGGAGATGTTTGATAGTTTGTACAAGATGTAAGAACAACATGCTAAAAAAGCTCGATCAAATAAAGCAAAAGAAAGCTTTGATGAGCGTGATGGTGTACAAAGTTGGTGAAAAAAGAAAAGAAACAAGTACAATAAAAGGAAATAAAATTCAAAGTACACGAAAAGAAGAAGCTCTCAAACGACCATCAATTCAATGTTCAAGAAGGAAGCGAGGGAAGAAGCTTGTCAAGATATTGCTAAGTTCTTCTACAACAATGCAATACTTTTAATGTTGCAAAGAGTGATGAGTTTTCTTCTAAAAAAAAGAGTGATGAGTTTCATCGCATGTGCGCATCAATTGCGAGTCATGGCATTCGATTCAAGCAACCATCATATCATGAAATCCGAGTGAAATATTTGAAGAAAGAAATGGATCTTACTAAGGAAGTTATTGAGGCGCATAAAATTGAGTGGAGGAAAGTCGGTTGCACGAGTATGACTGATGGATGGACAGATCAAGGGAGAAGATCAATTATCAACTTTTTGATGAATAACCCAAAGGGAACAATTTTTATAAAATCCATTGATGCATCTCATATTACTTTTTTTTTGAAGGGCAAAAGGATGGCTAGTGTTGTCTAGTTAACCATGTATATATATAAATGTAAAAGCGGGGAACATGTACAAGTGAAAACTATGAAGATCTAGGGGTGGGACACAAAAAGGTGCTCGCCCCTCTCTAGTCAAAAATTGAATGTGATGTACAATATTATCAATGTAGCATCTTTTGCCCTCGAAGATCGTGTTGTTGCGTTGAATCCAAACCGCCCAAAAAACTGCAAGTGGCGTACATCGCTAGTGTTGCAACAGCGAGCTGCTCCCCCCGACTATACGATATGTCTCCCAAAACGTGTCAGAGGATCAGGGGTCCACCCCGACTGCCCTTATCCGCCTATAGACCTCTTGTGTGACCTCACATTCGAAGAATAGGTGGTTGATCCTCTGCACCCGTCACACACAGGACACAAGAGTAGGATCAACTTCAGCTGTTGGGAGGAGGTAGGCATATGCCTCTCTAACCGTGAAGCGGCCCCCTGTCCAGATCCATCCATCTCCCTTGGAACTATCCGGGCAAAGAGATGATATGCGATCAAGGAGAGATAGGAGGTCATCTATCCTGGGGTCGCATAGTGGTCGCTGAAAAACAAGTGTCCAACATACCTGTAGGCCTTGTGCTGATCTAGACCAATATGAGGCCATTGTAGCCCCTCTGTGTGTCGCAAGGGAGGCCAGACGTGGAAAAGCTGCAGCAAGTGTGGGTATGGAAGGCCACTCGTGATCCCAAAGAAGAAAGGTCGCCCGGAGCCAAGCATGGGAGAGAAGGGTCGAGCTAGTGGCATAATTGTCGCCACACTGCGCAAAAATGTGGAGGCACCGCTTGCGACTCGTAACCTAGAGTCCCAATGGAGGTCACGTCCGTAACATGCGAAGAATACCGAGCACCAGAGGTCCGTCTCCAGCCCCATGATACGGTGAATCTATCGAGTGAGAAGGGCTTGATTCATGGTGCGAAGGTCACACATTCCTAATCCACCACCTGCAGAGGGCGACACACCTCCTTTCAGGAGACGAGGTGGACACCCCTCTTGTTTGACCACTGGTCTGCCATAAAAACCTCCTCCTTAGCTGGTCAATGCGGGAAAATACTGTCTCTGGCATGTATAGCACGGACATGAAGTAGGAAGAAAGTGCCGAAGAGGACTGATTTGAGCAATACCAAGCGCCCGCCTCGTGATAGCATCCTAGAGCTCCACCCTTGGAGCCTTCTTCGATGCGCTCGATCACTGGATACCATGATCTACAGCCCACCCGTCTGTCAAAAAGGGGAAGGCCAAGATAAGTGATTGGGAGTGATCCGATGGGTGTGCGGAGCTCTGTGGCACAGGAGTTGGCCATGTCAGCATCCATGCCAAATGGGATGAAGGTAGACTTGGAATGATTGATGACCATCCTGCCGAAAAGCTCCACCACAATGGCCACCCTCCGTGCTTCCGTTGTTGACCCCTGAATGAAGAAAATGGTGTCATCCGCATACTGGAGCAACGGGATGCCGACGCTATGGTGTGGCCCGATGGGGAAACCAGCGATGATGTCGGCGTTGCAGGCTGAATATGTGCACCGGGTCAATGCATCCACCGCAATCACGAAGAGCATTGGTGCAAAGGGGCAGCCCTGGCGCACACCCCTCTGCGGTTGGACCCATCCACCAGCTGAACGCCCATTGACCAACACTGAGAATGAAGATGTGCAGATGCAGCATTTCATCCATGTAATCCAGACCGCAGGGAAGCCACGAGCCTGCAAAGAGACGAGGCTCGAAAGTGATCCGCCATTTTATTCCCAATTTGATCACTCCCGGAGAACTCATGCCCATCAATCGTCAAACGGTCAATCCTGCTCTGGCAACTCGCCTGCATGTGGAAGAAGCGAGTGTTGGCGTCCCCCTCACGAAGCCAAAGCTGGCTAGAGCGCTATCTCCAATGGGCCTCGATCTTCCTGTCCTCCAAGAGGATGGTGTCCTAGTGTCGTCGCCTCTCATTGGCCTCCTCCGAAGTCAGCTCCCGGAGGTCCTCCAGCTAGTCTAGGCGTGTTGTCGCGTCCAAAGCATCAGTCAGCCTTTTCTCCTTGTCCTCCCGGAGTTGTGAGCGATATCAGCGTAGAAAGACACGAAGCTGGGCTGGTTGCGAAGAGAGCGTTCAGGCTGCCGTGGACGAGGGTGGGAAGAACTCCCACTGGGCTGCCGTGGACGAGGGCGGGAAGAACTCCCACTGGGCTGCCACAACGTCCCTGAAACCGTCTTCCATTAGCCATGAGCGTTCAAACTTGAAGTATGTGCTCGGATGCTCGCCCTCGTTGGATTGCCATACGAGAGGAGTGTGATCTGAAAACGGTCTCGCCATCGCTCGCACCTCTGCCAGGTGGTGGGCCTCCGAAAGCCCTATAGAGCCCAAGAATCTGTCCAAGCGGGATCTAGCTGTGGGTGACGCCGTGCTCCGCCAAGTGAATCGGCAATTGGTTGCGGGGAACTCAACCAACTCCTCCAAATCAATAGTGTCGAAAGCCCTCAGTACCCGTATCCCTCCCTCTGTGTGGTTTTGGTCGGCCGTCAGATTGGAGAGTCACGTTGAAATCATCGCCAAGAAGCCACCATGCCGCTGGGAAGCGTGCTCTGACCTGACTGAGTTCCTCCCATAGCGTCTCCCGCAGCGGATTCGTCAATGGGCCATAGACACAAGTGACAAGTATGTGTTGCCCATCAGACTTTTGTGTGAAGTGCCCAGAAATAGAGAATGTTGATGTATGAATATCCAAGGCCTCATAGGTATCCGCTCGCCACGCTATGATGCATCCTCTAGAGCGGCCAACAGCATCTAGTGCAGCAAACTCCGTAAGCCAAGTCCCACCAGCCTGGCGCCATATGTGATCCTCACAGTTTTCTAGCTTGGTCTCTTGAAGGAGTGCTATGTCCACGCCCCATGACCGCATGTATCGTCCAAGGGTCCGCCTTCGCTCCGCCTCACGGAGCCCCCTCACATTCCATGTGAGGACCTTCATTGGGATGACACATGTAGGCCTCGTGACATGGAGCATGTGCATATCCCGCTCCGTGTCTTGTGTTGGAAGTGTGTTGCCTCTATAGTCACCACTACCTCCTCGTCCAGGCCTCCCGACAAGAGGGGCTGGTTCATGTTGTTCGTTGTAGTCCTGTCTACCCTGGGCCTTCGTTGGCAGCGAGTATAGACTTGTGCTGATGATGGAGGATTTGATGGCGAATGGTGCTGGTTGGATGGAATGGGTGTGGCTGGCGTTGGGATGACATGAAGTGGTGTAGTTGAGAGGGGTGAGAGGGGTGAGGTTGGGTCAGCTTGGTAGGTGGCTTGGTTGAGATCTTGGTGTGTCTCATTAGATGGGCTCGACCCTATTGGAGGTGTGGTCATAGGTTGGATCTCCTGTGGCTCCTTCTCTAGTAGCTCATCAGGTGAGTTTGTGTTTGTTTGGGTATGTATGGCTGTCGTCATTGGGCTAGGTGGAGAGGCAGAGGGGTTGGGCGTAGAGGTGATTGGGCTGGGGTTGAGCACATGTGGGGGTGGTGGCTGATGGGGCTGATCGTGGTGCAGTGGTGATACTGGCATGACTGTTGATGGGCCCTGTTGTACAGTCCCTGGCGAAGATGCTACTACTGCTGCTGTAGGGAGGGTGGCCGATGATTCTACATGTGTCCGAGTACTTGTCACCGGTGACATTGCACGGTCTGCAACGGCTCCCACATGCCTCGCACGAGAAGCATTCTGTTGTATGTCGGGGCCACCGACGGTGACGACCACAGCCCAAGATCGTTGTTGTGGCACCCATGACGGCCGGACGTGGACTAAGAAGTGCCTCGTACTAGTCTGGAGGATGACTGACGAGGGTAGATGTGATCCCGGCGTTGGTACCACAATTGCCATTACGGTGGACATATCTAGCATTCCGACGGAGGGAAGCGTTGCTGAAACGAACTTGCTGAATGGCGCGACAGTGCCCGTGCTCAGGAGATGTAAAGGGATCGCTCGCAGCTTGATGGCGCGTGTGTTAGGTGGTGGCGGAACTGTTGTGGTTCCATCTGTCTCCTTCCACAACTGCCATGTGATAGATCCTGCCGGCATCAGAGAGAGAACTACCGGGAGCGGTTGGCCAGGTTTAAGGCGAAGAAGGTAGAGGCGGTTGGTGATTGAAGAGAGGTGGAGACTACCCGTGTGCCAAGCTCGCGTGTGATCGCCTCTCTGACTGGGGTTGCCTCTTCGACCAGACACGTGCGGAGAAATTCCATGTTATGGTGAATCGTCGGGGACCAAGGGATCTGTATCACCGGTGTCTGCTTGTGATACTTGGCAGCTGCCACTGTTGGCGTCGTCATCTTCTTGTGGCTGACGACGTTCGGCGGGGGGTCAGGGCGCAAGCACTCAACTTGGCGGTGACCATCCTGCCCGCATCTGGCACATTTCACCGGTGCCGAGCAGTCCCTAGCAACGTGGCCTCGCCTGCGGCATTTGAAGCAGAGGGTGGTGTGCGTGATGTGCGTCGTATGCTGTCGACGAGTTTTAGCGAAGGTCTGCAAGCCATTACCCAGCTGGCGTAGGTGTCTCTTCATTAGTGGCAAACGTTGGGGAACGGCCTGAGGAGCGTCCGTGGGTGCGGTGCCAGACAACGTGGGGTAGGGAGCGAAGAGTTTCTCGTCACCTATCGCGGCAAGCTGTAGACGCCGTCGACGCTACACCCTCCGGCGGGGGTCCCTAACTCGTCTGAGTAGACGAGCCTACGAGCTTGGAGGATGAGGGGAGGAGGTAGTGTGCTAATTCTGAGTGAGCGAAGGTCGGGAGAGAAGGGGAAGGGGGAAGGAGAAAGGTGCGATGGGGGGAGCATGATGGGGGGAAGGAGGAGGGAGGAGCAAGGGGTCACAAGGGAGGGGATGGGGGAAGGAGAAAGGTGCGATGGGGGGAAGGAGAGGGAGGAGGGAGGGAGGGGCGGTGGCGCCGCCGGGATGGGGCTCCCAGCGACGTTAAGGCTCCGGCAGGTTAAAATCTAATATTTGCATTTTTCAAGTTGGCACATGGAAGGGCTAGAAGTTACAGACAACATTAAGCAACTAACTGGCTAACCAATGAAGTATGTTAGCCTGAAGAATGAACTAACCAAATTCCTGCAGCCTCAAACTTAGATTTCCAGTTAGCTTCATAAACCTTTTGCATCTCATATTACTAAGACAACAAATAAGATTTTTAAGATGATTGATGATGTTGTGGAAGAAGTTGGCAAAGATTATAATGTCCAAGTTGTCGCCTACAAAGGAGCTAGAGAAATGTTAATGGAGAAGAGAAAAATACCATATTGGACACTATGTGCAGCACATTGCATTGATTTGACGTTGGAGAATTTTGCAAACAAAATTGGACATCCATAAAGAGACAATTACAAAGGGGAAAAAGATTACAACTTATATATATTCATTGACGTCTCTTATTTGTAAGATTGCAACACTTTACCCAAGGGAAAGTTTTGATTCGTTCGGCTATCACTCGATTTGCCATATCATATCTTACTTTAGGTTGCCTACAAGAAACAACAGTGCATTGATGAGGATGTTTACATCAAATGAATGAAAACCTACTCGATATCCAAAAACAAAGGATGGAAAAAATATTATCGGATAGAAACTTTGGAAGAATGTTGTATATTACTTAAAGGTTGCATATCCATTGATTAAGGTGTTTTGTTTGGTTGATTCCGACGAAAAACCAGCAATAGGTTTTATTTATGAGGATTGGACCGCGCCAAAGAGAACATCCAAAAGATTTACAATGGAGTAAAAAATGGTCAATTTAAAAATTATTTGTTTTATAGTTTACTTACTTCAATGTTGGAATGCAAACTAAGTTTGTATGTCAATTCTTATAGTTACCAACTTGTGTGGAATATAATCGACAAGAGGTGGGACAACCAACTTCATAGACCTTTGCATGCTACCGCATACTATCTCAACCCCCAATTCGAATATGATTCTTTTTTTTGAGTTGATCTTGAAGTTAAACGAGGATTGTATGATTGTTTGCAAAGGATGGTGTCAAAAAAATACTCGGATGCAAGTTAAGATTGACGTTCAGCTCGAAGACGTTAGGCATGCAAAAAAGTTTTTTTGGGAGTGTGATAACAAAAAGTGCAATTCATGCTAAAAGTCCAGATGATTGGTGGGATTCATATGGATATCAGAGGCTAAAAGCTTCGCCATAAAAGTTCTTAGGTTGACATGTAGTTCTTTCGGATGTGAGCACAATTGGAGTGCTTTTGAGAGGGTAAAATTCTTAAACTATATTACTTAATTAAATTGTTCATAATCATTATTGATTTTTTATTTATCCTATGTAGGTACATACGAAGAAAATAAACCGTTCGAAGCAAAATACCATGAATGGTGTTGTTTTTGTGATGTCCAACACAAAATTGGATAGTAAAAGACACATTAAAGAGGCACTTGAATCCAATGTGTATGATCTTTCCTCTGATGATGAATGCATTGCGTCTAAAGGATTAGATGAAGATGATCAAAAGTGACAGTGCCATCCAAGTTGGTGAAGATAACTCAAGGTGGGGGAATGTTAGAAGCTCACTTATAGAACTCTTCCTGATGATGATGTTGACATAAAAGATGCAATATTGGAAGATCAAGCTATAGATGATGACATTTATGATGAAGCTCAATTAAATGATTTACTCTAGTTGCATTAGCTATTAGCTATGGATCATATGATAGTTTGGTCTTTTGTTATTTGATATCGTAGACATTAGATTTGGCCGATGATGCCTCATTTCGATAGCTTGGATGCTAGAATGTGTTTTGCTTTTGTAACTTGGATATTGATACTTCGATATTTTGCTAAGCTTGATAGGTTGAACTTTTGCTTCACTTTAAAGAAATTGCAATGTTTTTATTTTTATCCGTGCAAAGTAATATATGAATTTATTTAATAAAAAATCTGGTAGTACTGGCCATGTCATGTTATGTGTACACGATTTCGTGTTTTTCTGACCCCTTTATGTCGAGTTCGTTTTATATGTTTGACAACATTGCCACTCACCACTAAAGTCCATTGCATTGACCCCCAAATTGCTCAAACGAACGCAAACGGTTCAGGTCGGTGCAATCGATATTCGTGAACCTGGATGTCACATTATAGACCATGAAAGCTGAAAATAACAGAATTTCTTTGAGACCATATTGCCCAAAAGATATATAGAGGAAGTATGTGATAGCGCGAGACATACACCCTAATATCTTGTTGTCGTCCTCCATACTGAAAGGATAGCCATAATCTTCCCGCTAATGACATCACAACAAGAATGTTATTTCAAAACCAATGTTATCAAGAACAACTAAGGTTCAAATTGTAATTGGTAGTATTAGCCATATGTGATGAAAAGATATGAAGTAACTTAAGTGTGTCACAAATGCAAAATTTGTGTAGAAGTGCAATAGTCATTGATGGTTATGGATGGCACGTAATTTATATTTTATATATACCAACTTCACATGATAAACGCATAATTGCTGCTGAAAATGACAGTTGGCTATAGCAAAAAAGTACAGGAAATGCAAGCATGAATTAGAAGCTTTCAAGGAAATATCTTATGAAGGATTATCAAACACGAGGATTAATAGATTTATGTGATGCCTGACAATTGATAGATTTATGATTATGCAGGTATGCGGATGAGGACACTGATCATCTTTTCTTTGGATGCTGGATCTCTAGGGATGTATGGAGGAAGGCCCATATTGGCTGGATCTTCTATTATTCAGAGGGATTTTGGTATGCTTTCCAGAAAGGTGGGACCTCAAGTGGTAGTGTTGTCTACCGATCAAGAAGAGAGATATCCTCGATTTTTGCCTCTATGTGGGCAATATGGTTGCGAAGGAATGCTGTGAACTTTCAGGATGACCGCTATTACGTGCAATACATGGTAATACATGCTCGGGGTCTATCTAAGGATTGGACAATTGAGATATAAACAGTTAAGACAATCCTATACATCCCACTCAATACCATTATAATTAATCATTGGAATAAAATTTCTGAATCACTAGCACTTTGGCTAATCATCTTTTTTCCCTGTAAGAAAATAGATGAAATGTGAAGTAAAATGAAATTTCTAGAAAGGAGCTTCACAATATTACTTTGTCTAGTGCTGCCTAGAACATTTGACAAACACGCCTAAAATGTAGAAGATTTGACAAATAGGCTAATAAAAATTGGAAGCAGAATTGTAAACAACCCAATCAGTAGCATTAATAAGTGAAAAGATGCTCAAGACAGAGATCATGGCAAGTTAAAAATTATAATAGTCAAAGGGTAGTTGTGGACATGCTAACCTTCTAATATCTATGCCAAAAGTCAAGTTAGAAGATACTTGAGTTACATAAATGCATAGTAATTTATGACAACAGGACACCGACCAAATGCCGGATTCAACCCAACTAGCCTTAAGATGCAGTTACATAATAAGAGAGCTCAAATGGTTATTGCCTTCCATTTGACAAAACCCAAAAGTTCATATGGAAATAGAAAATTGACAAAAACAGCAGATACATTATGGTAGAGAAGGTTTGATTTTAAGTTGATTATTACTTTTTTTTACATGAAACAAGCATATGCACAAAACTTTAGGATTCACGTAGACATTTAAGTAGACTATGAGTCTTACTGAGGTTTAACACTGATACAACTAACTCAAAGAAAAATTATTTTATCTTCATGCTAGCATACTTGGACTTCATCTCTCTCATAGTATTTTTTTTCGATGGACAAAATCTGGAAATCTTTAAACCCAACCAATTACTGATGTCATACATTTAATGTCCCATGAACCGACTGAATCCATATGTCCTTATGCATAATAAGTTCAACATTCTTCTCCAAGCCACGCTTGAAAGTTATTAAGACTGTGGGATCATTTTCAACATTAAGAAATCCAAAGGATTCCAATATTTCTGCTTTCTTCAAATGTTTTCCCTTCACAGCAATATCAAGCCACGAACAGGAGGTGCATTTAGACCCCTCCCTAACCTTTGAAACGCATTTCTCTCTAATTGTTCCAAGATCTCTCTAATTATTCCCTATCTGAAGGATAATTCACAAAGGAGATGAACAAAGGGAGGAAACCTAAATCCTTTACAGAAGTATTCTGAGTACGTTCTTTTTTTCTCGTGTAATTATGAGCACAGCAGAACCAAAAGATAGATAAAGAGAGAGAGAGAGGGAGATCTCACTGGAGTACAAGCTGCTCTTCTCCCGATCGTCGTAGATGATGGCGGCATCGAACCCCGCATCCTGCGCGTGCCGAACCTTCTCCTCGAAGTTGCAAAATCCCCTCGAGATCAGAATGAACCTGACGCCGCTGCCATCGCCACGGCCGTCCCCCGCCATCGCCGTCCCATTGTTGCGCAGGGCGACGCACGCATCAATGGGATCCGCCGCGTGTAGCGAGCCGCAGATCCCCGACCCATCGACCGGAACGCCTGCGGACGGCACGAGAAAAAACAAAAAACGATCAGAGAAGGATCCCCAGCACGAACTGGAGTTGGCAAATCGTGCCGCTTACCGAAGCGGGCGGGAGCGTCGAGGAAGGTGAAGGAAAAGGGCTTGGAGCGCAGTTGTACGATGGCGGCGGCGGGAGGGAGGAGGAGGAGAGAGGAGGAGGAGAGGAGCACGAAGAAGGAGAAGAGATGGTTGTTGTTACAGCACAAGAAGGAGGAGGAGGAAGGCGACGAAGAAAGAGAGATCATGGCGGCGGCGGCGCTGGTGCTGAAAATGGGAAGCATAGAGAGAGGGTTGGACATTTGGCAGCACCGACAGGTGGATGGGAAAGATGGGAAAGGAGAGAGAAGAATGGTGATCGGACTTCTTTGCCCTCACTAAATATGGCCCTGTCGTTTGATTCGGTTGTGTTACGCAACGATTCAAAATGTTGACGTGTTTATCTTCGGCTTGTTCTTGACCTCTGATATAATATTTTCAGTCATCCCAATTACATAACATTGTTTGCCTATTTTTATTAAGTTGGACATTCATCACTCATTATTTATCATTTTATATCATCAAAGTGCTAAGAAATATATTGAACTTAAGAAGTTTTTAAAAAATCAAATATGATCTTCATGTCGGGATTTAGATTCAATTGTTTTTTTGTTTTGAGAGAGAGAGATTTGAATCGGATTGTTGGCAAGATAAAATTTGATAACAACAATCTATCTATGTATTCAACGGTAATAATGATTTTGATGAAGCTGAAAGATGGATGAATATGATAGAATAAATTTTCGCACTAATGCAGTGCTATGAGGATCGAAAGGTCTTCTATGCTACACGTCGACTAACAAAGAATATAAACGAGTGGCGGAAAACTATCGAGGTCATCAATTTTTCTAAACAAGACCCAGTCCCTTGGAAGGATTTCAAAGAAACATTCAGGATCCGATATTTTCCTACCTATGAGCGCAGTCTCAAGCAGCGGAAATTTTTAGAATTGACGCAGAAGAACTTGATTGTAGCTGAGTACATGGATAAATTCACACAAGTAGAAAAGTATTGTACTTCGAAGAAGGATGAAAGAGAGAGGGTTGACCATTTTGTCCAAGGGTTGAGCTCAAGTCTAAGGACAAAGACCATTAGGGGTAACTGCAAGATTCTTAGGAGGCATCCGAATTGGCTAAGCGCTTGGAGAGAGACAACATGGAGCGCCAGAAGGAACTTAAAGGAAAAAGCCTAGAACGACAAGTAGATCATGACAGACCTAGGTGGGATGAACGTAGACAAGCTAAGGCTCCAACCTGGAGAGATCGCCATCGGATGAGAGCCCAAGGCCCTATGTACCACGTGAAGGACAACCACAAGTGCATCAAGATGATAAGAAGCAGTGTCCACATTGTCAAAGGTTTCATGCTGGAGAATGTCGTCGCAAAACTGGTGCATACCTTAACTGCGGAAAGCATGGTCACTTTGCTAGAGACTACCCAGACCGACGCAAAGATCAAGACCCTTGAGGACCACGAGGACCCCCAAACCTCACATTGGGAAGAGTTTATGGCATGAGAGTTAAGTCCAAACCACACGTCTATGATACACTAAGTACTCCTACTGAACCCAACCGATATGGTTATACGATTTTCTTTCTCAAATGGATTTTTTTATTAAGATACAATACATAGTAAAGAAATGCTCTGTTGAAAAGAATTAGAAACAAACAATAAAATGATATATAATATGACTGAATTCGGGGACGAATTCATTTTTAAGGAGGCTATAATATAACAATCGATATTTTTAATTAATTAAAAATCATCCCAATTGATTTAATTTAGAGTTTCCATATTTAAAAAATAAACCCCAAGATAGAAAACATCATTTTTCTCTCTCATAAAGAAATCCTAGCAATTAAGCATAGTCTATCTCTCTCTTCTCTTTCTTTTCTCCCTAAGATGTAACAAAGCACGTGAAGGAGAACGACAACGCGGATCGAAAGGGGACGAGAGCGGGGATGAGTAGATCGTAAGGAACAAACGAGAGAAAACTCTGAATACAAATACATATGTAATTAGGAGGATCAAATATAAGATTTATCATATGTAACGGGGTTCCAACATTTTTCTTCATTATACATTTAAATTAAATTGATCTGATAAGTTGGATTTAAACTCATGCAATGTGCGCTTTCAAACAGTTGAACTACAGTTGATTTTAGAAAAAAAATAAGCCCCACTGATCCATGCTAGATTGATTCTTCTTAGATATACCCAATGATTTTGTTTTGTCTGATTCATGTGTTGTCTATTGACAGAATGTAGGATGCATGGTGAAGGGTAGTGATTAGAATGGAAACTTGATAGAATATAACCATATCACAATAAATACTTTACTAATCCTTGTGCTCCTGGTTTAGTGTATATACAATAATATTATATATGTGTGGCCAATTGATGCATGTGTCTGAAGTAATGAGATTTATATAATTTTGATTATGGTTGAGTGCTTACATATCTCCAAGTTATCTTCATAATCTGTCCAAAAATTATCATATATGTTCTAGTCGAATTTTGAAATTAAGAATAACATGTCATCAGAAAGGTCTTGAAATCTAGTTTCCATTGGATCTGATTTTGCTTGTTTTAGATGTGTATATAAAAAGTTATGGCCAGAACATGAGACCTCTATTATGCTATTTCGGGGAGAGACGAGTTTGACTTATAAAATATATAATAAATTGATATGATCGAAAAAAAATCTGAAACTTTACTAATAGATATAAATTGTAGTAGCCTGATGGATAATTTGTAATGGTGCAAAAACAATGAGACTTAAGGGAAGTTATCAAAGTTTTTAGATACTACCATCAATAAAACATAGAAGAAGATCAGGGTTATTGCAGAAATTTTTTAGAAGAAATATGAATAAGATAAAATCCCAAAATAATCCCTTTTTCAATCTAGTATACAGAAAAAATTGAACCACCCAAAATGAATGTCGGTACATTTATTTATAAATTTCGTATTGAGGATGTGTCACGATTATCTAATGCTGAAAAGTAAATTATTGATTATTTTATTAATTGAATAATTGATGTATGAGGTGCAAAAACCTAGATTTCCATGATAAGAATTTGAAATAAAATTGCATGTAATTGAATTGATCCATGATAGTATGATTTGGTTCCCGATGAATTGGCCCCTGACCGTGGGAAAATTGGGTTTCTTTAGGAATATCTGAAAAGGATTCCTTCAGGTTCATTTGGGTTCCTTCGTGAATAATTGTTTAATTGGGTCCCTTTGGGGACAATGATATAATGGATTCTTTAGGCCTAGCTAGCCTTAATGGCACCGAGGCAAAAACCAATGACCTTCGTGATTGTTAATGGCTCACTAACGGCTCACAATGTATAGTCAAAAGAGTAAATAAGTCTTAAGTAAAAGATGGAATTTACTTTGAACCTATTGATAGAGAATATTGTGCATTGTACCAATAATGCAATTGAGGTTCTTGCAATTGAATAAAAATGAATATTGAAAAGATAGAAATAGAAAAATAAGAAGACTAATGAATAAAGTGAATGAAAATGAGAATTATGGATATTTATTTCAATTTCTTATCATGCCTTTTATATATGATTAATTCTATATTTCCTTTACATATTGGGCTTCATCTCTCATGTGAACATTGTCTCCCCTGCTACGCAATTGATAGATGATGCCACTGCTAGTGATGCTAATGTTTATGAGTCTAAAGGCTTGCACATGCCAAGAGTCTAGTTTGAGTTATATGAGTCTTTTCATCAAGTTTTTGAACTTTTATTAGTCATATCTTTTCTATTTTTGAATAATGTAATAGAATATTGCTGTTGGGGCTAATTTATTTTATAAAATTTTATTTGAAAGATTTTAGCTTCCGCATTGTTCTATTTTATGATGTGTCCATATTATTGACCAGTCTTATGGTCAAATATAAAGTCAAGGAGAATGTCATAACGTCTCCAAGTCCATATTCTGCCACGTGACGAGTGTGGATTTAAGGGCATTACAGTTATGTATCAGAGCCTAATTGGAGACACTTTTTAGTTGTCTTTAAGTGAATAGAGTTCATGTGTAAGCATCATGAACAATCACCGTGCCATTAAGAGAAGTATGAGTCAAGTCCTAAGGAGGTTATCAAATAAATATGCCAAATTCTAAGGAGGTTATTGATATGGAAAGGAGAAGGATTTAATGTTTAAGACTTAGATAGGATGTACACTTGTCTAACTAGTTTGTTCTTGTAAATGCAGATTGTAGGATCTAGATGACACCAAGAGGGGGGGGGGTGAATTGGTGTATTAAAAATTCTTTCTCTCTTCTACTTAATCTATATGAGTTATCTTAGCGGAAGCTTGCAAATGCAAATATAAACAAAACGGAGAGAAGAGAGTAGAGAGAAAACAAACAACACAAACAAACACCAAGTTTGTTGACGCGGTTCGGCCGAACTCCTGGCCTATGTTTCCGCTCCGATCTTCTCCCACGAGATCTCTAGAGATCACTATTTCCTTCTTCAAGGGCGAAGGCTCCCTTACAACTTCTCCTTTCTTACACGAGGACAAGGAGACAACCCCTTACATATTTCTCTCAAGAGCTCTTGGACCCTTCACACAAGGGGAACTAAGGGTTTCGCTCAATACACTCACACTGGTAAAGTTAGCCAAAGTTACTTCCCAAGACTCTTGGGATTACAATA
>LTAE01004836.1:11444-30677 GCA_001647135.1 Pontederia paniculata | reverse complement strand
TATATATATATATATATCGTTGAATTTCAAAGTTTTGTGCTGAGCGCAAATTAGTTGGCAAACACACGGTTGTAGAATATGTTCAAAACATGTGATCTAGAAGGAATATATTGTATGGGATATTAAGGTAATCCTACTGTTTTGATATTTCAACTTGCACACGATTTCATGAAAAGTGAAGCAATTTTTATCACATTTAAGTATTCCATAACAACTTTGATGAAGGAGAAATGATTTAAATTTCCAAGTATTCTACTTTGAGAATGTTCCAATTCCTAACCCTTCTTCCACTTTACCTTCCTTGTCCTTCTTCAATGATAGATAGTTTGAATTCCACAAAGTCTTCATTGTTTCGAGATGTTTTAAGACTTGAATTGTCCCTTTTATTTGCTTTATTCGATCATTGCATGGTGTGCTTAAACAATGCATTCTTACTTGTCAAAATAACATGGGAAAAGTATTGGAATTCGAACGAGTAAGACGGAAACATGTGTATGATTCTATTAAATTATTATAAATATTTTTTCATTGATTATGCTTTTGGAAGATTAGATGACTAATTGAGTTCAAATTTTGATAGAACTCTTAGTAATAAAGAATCATTAATGATCTGAGTTGGGTTAGAATAAGGGTCTCCATTTATATTCAGTTTCTCTTACGCAACTTACAAGACACGCCTCTAATAATAATAATAATAATAATAATAATAATAATAATAAAGCTCAGCAAATTTAACTTCGATATTTAAGCTAAGCAAATTTACATTTTCAACCATGACAATTTTGAATTAGATATGCGGAATAAGATTCAAACTCACTAATTGGTCGAAATAATCAAATTATCGAGAGAGTTCGAGAGAGTCGAAGGATTTCAAAATGATCCAAAATTCAATGGATGCAAAATATTTTTCCGCGCATTGATATGGATCCTCCATCCTCACTCGTTCAATTCACATGGTGAAATTCTATTTCCTTTCAATTTATCAAACTTATAGACTTGTTATATATTTATGGATATGAAAATAATGAGTGTGTCAAATATTATTTTATTAATATCATATCAAATATATTTTTAATCACTAATTTTGTAGACATCTCTCTCTCTCTCTCTATATATATATATATATATATATATATATGTGTATATATATATATATATATATATATATATTTTCACATTATTATATGAGTTTGTTAGTATGTGCTTATACTTAAAAGTTTATACTAACAATTATGTGAGTGTTATTGAATTGTGATATATATAGTCACAAAATTCAGGAAGTGTGTGTGAATGACAAAATTCAGGATATTTCATAATTGTAAATTTAAATAAGATGATTTAAAAATATATTTGATACGAATATATATATATATTAAAATAAGGTAAATGAAGAAAATAATTAGGAAAAAAAGAAAAATCACTATCTCCGGGCCGGGAATATAATATGGAAAGTGGGCCCCACGGAATCATCATCCGTAATGGTCTTTTGTACTCCTCTGTTTCCGTCTTTTATGAGAAAGGACGTAACTTGTGGGCCCCCAACAACATGTGGCCCATAACTTATATTTTTTTTCTTTCTTTTTTTTCTTTCCCTTTAAGTTGTTTCTCATCCTTTTTTCCTCATTGCACTTTGGGTCTAACTCTACCTTTTTTTATTTCTTTACAATGTCAATTTTTTTTTTCATGATTATTTTTCATTCTCAAAATGTGTCCTATCAAATTTAGGTCACACAACAAGTTTGGGGCCCATCAAATAACATTGAGTAGGACACAAGTAGGTTCCCCTTCTTTAATAAATTCTTGCATTTTCATGTATGTATATTTATATATATGTTTGTGAGTGTGAGGTGTGAATTTAGGACAATTTTACCTTGGAAAAGTTTGCGTGACGCAAAATCCTACATGTGATGTAATTGTAGCTTTGGAATTTATGGGACTGGATAAACAGTGGAATTTTCATTTTGAATTTTGTGTGTGTGTGTGTATTGTGAAGAGTTGCATGTGTTGTTGCTTTCAATTGGTCAATTATTTGATTGTGCAATCGTATGTTCCATTAGATCTGCCACATTAATGAAAAAAAATATATGAAATATTTGGAGGGAAAAAAAAAGAATGAGGACAAATGGAAATTTGATTCTTGAGTAATTAGAAGAAGTGCTTTTGGAAGGTCTCGAGACATTATTATTGTTATTATTTAAAAGATAATAATTTCAATGTGGAGTACACATTTTTCTCACCTTTTAATTAAACAGTGCATTCAAAGTGATTGTTCAAGTAATTGATAGTCAAATGATGTACACATCAAATAATGAGTTTAAGACAAAAAAAAGTTTAATTTTGATCATAAAAATTTTTGATTATTATGATAATGAACAATCTTTTTATTTAGCTATAACATAATTTATATGTAATTGTTGAACTAATCAGATGGTAACAAATGTTATATCAAGTACAAAGTCGGCATTATGCGCCTCTATTTTCGTAGAAAAAAAGCATTAACATCTTATTATTGTGCATTAACAAACCAAAACAAGGGCAGAGAAAAATCCTACAAAACTAAGGTCTATGTAGAAATTACTACAATAAAATGAAATAACCCGTTGGATATATGATATATAATGATTGTGTAAATTCGCCGTAATCAACAAAAAAAAATTGATTAAATCTAATTTTAGCGTTTGATGATACTGTAGCAATTTTAGAAAAAAAATATTTTAGGCAATATTAATAGGCTAAGGGTCAGTTTAATTGAAAATTATTAAGGAACAAAAAGAGATACCAGAGGAAAAGAAAAATTAGAAAAATAAAATAAAAAAGAGTAAATGCAAAAAGAATTAGAAAGAAAGGAAAATTATATTTTTTTCTTTGACGAATATTATATATATATATGTATATTTATTTAATTATATAATATTAGAATTACTTTTATATTTTAATTTGAGATCGAAAGAAAAATAAATTATTGAGATTTTATTTTCTTCTGCTAAAAATATAATTAAATTGATATTATTAATCAATTTTCTTCTTTTATCCTCTTTTTCACACGTCAACCAAACGATTTCACGTGTATAAATAAAAAAAACTACACAAAAGTATATATATATATATATATATATATATAATGAGGCATGTTAGAATGCATATATAATTATGTGCATTCGGTGTAATCACACTCGTATAAAGGTATGTAAAACTAATAAAAAATTTTTATCGAATATTAATAATTTTAGATAATAAAAACTACAATGACGCTTTTATTTGGATGATTAAATTTTTAATTAAATTTTTTAATATTTTTTGTTCTATACACGTAGGGTGAATTTCATTTAATTAAATATATGATATTGGAAATGTTTACTACACATGTTACTTCAGGTCACTTGGTAAAATTGGATCAACCGAGGTAACAATATTTTACACCACGCGATTGATTGAAATCGACTCATCATCCGATTCGTCCTGTTGAGTCGACCCGATTTGTTGCACTTGCCTGCAATTAACATCAAATTTGGCATTAATATAAATAAATTAAGAGGACACCTTTAAATTATTTGTCTCGATGTCCCTCACGACTGTACTGAGCCTATGGCGAGTTATTTAAAATATATTATCTCGAAATCTTTGCATATTATTTGTTTAATGTGACAGTACGGATACATGCCATTATCTATGTTCAATGGATGGAGTAATTAATTAATGGCTAATTTAGTACTTCCAATATAAAAAAACCAGTTTATTTTACCAATTTAAAAAGAAAAGTCAAGACAAAGTTGATGACGGACCATGTCACGAATTATTAGTTTTTATATATCGGATCAATAAATTAAGATATGCTCGATAAACGAAGAATATGATCAAGTTGAATGAATGGGGCTTAAGATCTGGATGTAGGGAAAAAATAATTAATTAATTAAAAGAGGTTGAGACTTGAATTGGAGGGGGTGGCTAAAGGTTGCAATTTGTTTTTGGTGTGTGCTCATATTATAATTAATTAGAGATTAAAATGCACTCTTTTTCTTCTTATTATAGTGCCTCCCTTTACACCTGACCAATCATAAATTAATTAATTAATTTAGTTTCATAGTTGGACTGACAACTCACAGAATTTCATATATATATATATATATATATATATGAGAAAAAAGAATGTATAATATACTTGTCAATATTTTCTATACGAGTGAATAATATTTATTTTTTTAACATGAAATATCATTATTTTCTCATGTGCTACGTTTAATATGTTAGACGCTCTCTACCTCTTATATATATTACACATTTTTTGGTTGTGTGTGTCGTTACATGCAAATCAAACTTGAGACTCACTTATGTATTTGTACAAACCTAACTTTTATGTGGATTATACAAAGATAAACCTAACATTCAAACTAAGCAATAAGCCACCATGTTAACTTTTGTGAATGTGGAAGCATGTGCTTGCTTGGGTCCGGTCTTAAATGTGACATATCAAGTATTATCTTACAAACAAAGCCAATCCCAATGACATTACATAAGCTGCCATGCAACTATACATAAGAGATATTTTTTTTATTAGTAGGTCCTTTCTTTGTTGTCAATTAACTATATATGCTTGTCCATTTGCAGTACAAATTCCTGTGGCTGCTGAACCTTTTTTTTAAAGCCCCTAGCTAATTGAAAACCCTATCAACATCAACCATGGTGTTGTGCCTTTGTGGAATATATATGGAGTGGTGAAAGAGAGAGAATGAATAATAAAAATATGGTGAGAGAGATCTTTGAGTAGTTGGCATTTGTGGATCTATAGGCATGCTTTGACAAATAGCATCAATAATGTTCCACATGCAAGCATTGTGCAAAGTTCTCATAAATAAAAACATGTCATCAGTGCATCTCTTACCTCTCTTTTTTTTCTTCTGAGGTACATGTCATGATTCCAGATGCAACCTCTGGTTGATCCAACCAACCATGTTGATGTTGTCAATATCCATGATGAGGACTGTAATTAGTTTTAATAGTTTTTTGCCGGACACAAAATGGTTAATTGAAGAATAGAGAAAAAGAGAAACAAGTTTCTTTTCAGCAAAGTTTTAGTTGCCCACAATGTTAACAATGACTTAGCCATTAACATCTATTACTTGTTGACTTAGGTTATTTCTTTTCTTCACATCAGCTCATCACCATCAAAGTAATTAAGTTGTTCAATTCAAATTTGTAATGCAACAGCTCAGTTTCAATTTTAATAACAACTAATTATGAACATATTTTTTAATCCTATGATTATAAAAAAATATGGCAATTCTGTATGGAAAACGGTGAAGCAAGCAGGGTTTGGACAGGCTAACCATGCATCTTCCTTCAAGTCCATATCACCACCCTGTCATATATACTTAAACATAAATATCTCATTCACATATAACAGACATTTTTAACAAGTCCACTAAAGATGGCATGATGCTGAAGAAATTTAACACAATGGTGATGCTTGGCCACCACCTTTATTAAGGAATTTGACTCAAGGAATTGAGGGTCTCAATCAGGAGGGAGATGGTGGCAAGTGGAGCTTTTGTTTTGCATACAAAATTTGATGAGCTCCAATGGAGTAATTTGATCATTCCAAACCATATGTATGTGTCATGATAGCTTGGCAATTGCTTCAAAGATTTCCAACCACCCAACTTGAATAATGGTCACCAATATTTCCAGCAAAATGTCATCATTATTATCATTTTTTATAGGCCTTCACAAGGTTATCAACGGAATGGGTCCTCAAGGAAAATGACCTAATTGAATCCAAATGCATATGGTTGTGCTTTCTCACTCCATCAATATCATTCACATTATATACACCCATTTCTAATTCATGGTCTCTTTCTAGCAGCCCTTAGCTTATGCATATCTTTTCCTTTATAACAATTAATTGATCAATTGACCCTGATTTGAAGTGGAGTAGCTTTCACAATTTTAAGCTTTACATGCCACTTCAGAAAACTTCTAGCAATGCTTAGCATAACAAAAATGGCCACCTAATTAAGCAGACAGTGGATGACCCAAAACAAGCTCTTGTCCAGGGACCAATCATGCATGGGTTCAGATGTCAATTTATTGGAATAATAATTAATTTAGTCCATTTTCTTTCCAATTGTCACTCTCTCGCTTTGGATCTCCACAAATCACCAACTTAATTTGATATTTTATTTAACTAAAAATGTCTAATATTTTAGTCCAAGTTTTACATGCAACTCCCAGCAAACCTGCCTTAAATTTTAGAGCATTTCCATCACCTTTTTGCTAAGCACAAGGCCACAAGCCATTTTAGGCAAAGAAAACAAAAAGAGAGTGCATCATGTTTGTTGCATTGTTGTGTGTAACTTACCTTAACACTGTTCATTATATATTAAATGCAACGCTATCTGTTGCCGGCCTATGTATACATTTAAGATCAGTATTTGGACGTGACATGTACAAATTGCACCTCTCAGCCACACCAAGGAAACAACTGATGGATGAGTCACTTTTACATCAAAGAAAAAGAAAAGTTGCTCACAGAATTCTTTGGATAACTGAGAGGAGAAGTTGCAGTAGTACTCCATCTAAATCAATCAATCAATCAAGTTTTATTTTTCTGATCAGCAGCTTGAAACAACAAAGAAGGCACTGTTGTGCGTTTTACTGAGAATTGCCTGCCCCTATGACCACTTTCTAAGAATCAAATCAGGTAGCACCACCTTTTGGAATGAAACCCAATGGGCAATGGCAACAGTAGCAACTAGTAGAAGTGTAGCACTATTATTTGCATGCTGAAGAGAAAAAAAAATGATACAAGTCTTTCTTTCCTATGGGAGACTATAAAGTTGCAGGTAGTACTGACTGCTGCATTCATGCACCACCACCAGCAGTATAATAAAAGTTGATGAGCACATTCCGGATCCATCCATGGACGCATCTGTACACATTTGGGCGACATGGGGCCCTGGAAAGCTTTGTGGTGGCCTCTGTGTGCATCAATCCATGTGATGTGGAGAAGGCAATGAGTGATATGGAAGGAAAGGAAAGGAAAGGAAATTAAAGAGTGGTGGTCAAGTTTGATGCTAAGATTGGTACTGTGGGGACTCTGTTTTAGTTTCTCTCTCCGTGATCACTTGAGGCCATCCATTCATCGATCCATTCATCCATCATGAAGCATCAAATTAAGGCAGAGGCTTCCTTTCTCTCTCATTGGCATGCAGCTACAGGATCCTCCATCTTTGATGATTCCAACTGAGACAACTAATGTTTGACATGATGTGTGGGAAAAGCCTCCCACACTTGGTGTCCTTTTGCACCTCCAATGTGACAGGTTATCATGTGTTTGGATGCACCTTCTCTCCACACCACAGTACAGATACATGATGGGGACTACATCAAAGTGGATTCATATTTGTTTGGCTTTGTTTTTTTTTTTTTTTCTTTCCTGAAGGTATCAAACAGAGGAGGAGGGAAAAGGTTATGGCCTCTCATGACAAACAAAAGATCTTGACTAAGTTAATTATTTGAGTTCATGTGATTTGGTTCTTTGTTTAAGTGGTGTTTGGATTCCCATTTGCACCCATAAAGCAAAGAAAAGGACCCCTTTACTGTGCTTTTTAGAACACTACAACATTTCCATTAAGTGACTCATACATGTGCTTAATTATTCTTTTCTGATCTAGATTTGTACCATGCAATTGTGTGTTGATTGGTACAAGCTTATCATCATGTCCAACTATCTTAATGCATGCAGCCTACCAACTTTATATCTACCCCCCACCCATATCATGTGTCCAAGTGGTGGTAGAGCAAAATAAGTACACATATACTATTTATCATGGCATAGTATTATTCCAGCACCTCATGTTGTCAAGAAAACAATAAGGCCTATCCTGAAATAACATCCAAGCAAACTTTGGCTGCAATTAAAACATATGCAGATGTGGTCCAGGAAAAAAAAAGATCAAAAGCTTCCAAATTCATGAGGAAAAAAAATAGTAGTTATCAGTGAAGAAGCTGTAAATATGACAATTCATTTAGGTCTCTCTCAGCTTTGGCAGTGACTTGTGAGCAGCACTTATCAGAAGGTGGACCTGCTATACATATAGAATTAGATGAGCCTCACACATTTATGATTAATTAACTAGCAAAATACCATAAAAAAAACAAAATGGTGAGAGACATGGTGGTGGCATGTCCACATGCATAAAAGAAGGAACCTTTCAGCACTCTTGAAAACATCAAACCTACAAAGGCTAGAAAAATCATGCAAATGTGACATGATCTCATAGCTATCTAGGAAAGTGTTGTTTGTAATACTATGCATTGATTATATATTAGTCCCTGGTCAGCAAATTCATCCATGCATGCCACACCAAATATCTCAATTAATTATACATAGTCCAACTCAATTCAAGTCATTAAAAGATCCATTGACCTAAGTAATAGTCCCAATGCAGAAAGGCATGCAAGCAAAAGTTTAATTTTATGATCAACGTGAAGAATAAGTCTAATATTTACAGTATGCACTCATAAACTCTGATTACAGTCAAATTAGACATGCGACCAGCTGCCTGTTTTGATCTCTAAAAAAATATATCTTAATTAGTTCTAATCCACTGAACTCATAGATTAAAATCTCCACCAGTTAAGCACCTATACGTCACCTGTTGCTGTTCCATTCCTCTCTTCCATATTGTATAATACATGCATTTTCTTAATCGCATCATTTATATGCCATTATGGTGGCCTCGATGTCATGAAAAGGCCATCACGATAAATAAGAAGGGATCCAACTTCCAAAAGCATCATATTGAGGAGATTATATAAATGTATACATGGTAGCTTAGTAGAGTTGGCAAGCATAACCATGTCAGAGCTTAGATAAGATAAGGAGAGAGAGAGAGGTTCAAAAGGCAAGTTAATGGGAATCCAATTCGGTTGGCTGGATCATATACACAAGTGGTACGTGGGAGAGGCATTCTTAAAGAAGACCTTGTCTCACACATGTATGCATGCATGTACTACATCTCTTTCTCTCTCTCTCTCTCCTGCCCCTGCAGCTAAGTGTGGCAGGCAGCAGCATCCGAGAAGATACACGACCCATATGTACAATGCAGGGAGGAGAGTTCATTTTTTCTTCTTACATATTAATAATGAATGCATTTTAAACAGGAGATGATGGTGACAAATGCCATGACACAGCATTCAAAACATGCAAATACCACCTCCCGGCTACTCTGTCACCCAAATTGATTCAGGACTAGATAAGAGAGAGAAAGAAAGAGAGAGAGGGAGAGATGCTGTGAGCAGAGCAAAGATCTCATCGCATGATCCGCACCAAAACTGTTAGGTGTGCTGCAACATGCATGCCAACGATATGGTGAGCCCCTGTGCGTAAGAGATCGAACAAGTAGGGATGGGTACAGTTGGATGGATGGATGCATATGGTCACATCGATGACACGGACACAGTGGCACACACGAGACATGGCATTGCGATCGCGCATCGCTTTGGCTCATTGCTCGGAGGGGGGTCAATAAAAGCACTTTGCTGAGTCCTGTTGCAAGGACAAATAATGAGATGGCATAATGCGTGCAGTAATTTAAAACAAAAAAAAAACAGAGGAGGAGAGAGAAACAAAGAGAAGTGACATGTGTTCCTAGTGGAAGCGAGATATGATGTGGTACACACAGGAAGCACATAGCATAGGGAGGGTGAACGCCAGGAATCTATCGCATTCGCCATCAGATAAAAAGGAAAGTGGAACTCTCTTTTTTTTTACTGTCGAACAGAGGAGAGAGAGAGAGACAATAAAAGAAACAGTCGCGAGGTGTGGTAACATCGGCAGTAGCTGGCGGGTTGTGCATGTTCACGGTAAAGGAAAGCAGTTTTTTTTTACCGCAGTAGAAGCTGCAGCAGGAGAGAGAAAGAGATGTAATTAAAGCAGCATTGGATTGGTTTTATTGCATAAAACTAATCGAGAGGATAATTAAAGAAGGTTGGTTGGGCTGTGGGGGAGGGAGTCCATGCATGAGCTCAAAAGTAGTACAGTGGCAGCCCTACAACTGCAGCTGCTGCACTGCACAGTACCCTGAGAGTTACCTTTTTAAAGCAGTAGCATAAAGTACGGACATAAAGGAGGAAAAAAAGGGGACGGGTGTTGCAGGGCAAACAGATGCAGCAGCACCACCTGCATGCCCCACCCAACAGAGTACCCTCTCTCTCTCTCTCCTCTCTCCTCCATTGGAGTAGAGGGGGGAGGCACTAACAGCAGCTGCAGTAGCAAGTAGTACTGATGCGAATACTTACTAGCTGCACCCACCCACACCACCACTGCTGTTGCAGCTGCAGCTGCAGCTGCACCTGTCCCCCCACCAGGCCACCACTGAGCCCATCCCTAATATTAATTGACAATTTGATCAGCGTGCCCTGGTAAGAATTATCAGAAAAAAATGTAGGGATCTTTTTTTAAAATATAAGGTAAAGGACTGTACCTTAAAGTTCTCACTTTCAAGTTTACTGTCAAATTATTATTACAAAGAAATATGAGAGAGAGAGATAAAAAGATGGATAGTGAGACGACACAGTTGTCAGGGGCCGTTGGTCACAACAGGACACGACACTAACATCGCTGGAGGCTGTCCCCAGTAGTCCACTGCAGCTGCCACTCATATCTACATCTCTCTTTCTTACTGCCCATATGTATATATCTGTTCATAATAGTGGTTGTGCTGGTGGTGGTGGTAGCTACCAGTTTTATTTCTGACCTATAAATCATCACCAATTCACCATCATTACTCCTCTGAAAAGAACCAGTGATGGGATGAGGTTAAACGAGAAAACAAAAGAAAAAAAAAAGAACAATTAGGAGAGAGAAAGCTACTGTGATGCTGCTGCAATCTGCTGAACACTGAATGCTTGCTGCAGCAGCAGCACCACACCAATCACGTCCAGCCACCGCCAACTTACAGATATACTTGCATATATTTAAAATCTAAATCCATGGATAAATCATAAAAAACATGAAGATAAAAATAAATAAATACATGAAGCTCCCGAGATGCTCGCGGATGAGGTGGGCCCCAGTTGACCGGAGCCCACCACCGCCTGCGTGCGCGCGTACGTACGCACGCGTGTGAAGTGGGTTTACCGCAGTGGCCAAAGGCACGAGGCTGCTGCCGGATCCATCCGGTCCGTCCATTTGCAACCGCGACTGACATCGAAATCCGCATCTTTCTCCTCCCATGTAATCTTATTGTTCCATTTATTGTTCATTAGTTCTCACCCTTGTTTACATTCCCAAGGTTGATGAGATGATAAGATATTATGATGCGATGACCACTCCCTTTCTCTCTCCTCTCTCCTCCTCTTCCTGTGTTGGACTTGGACCAGTCCAATCCTTTCACGCCTCTCCAATTAAAGCCACACCCTGCAACACACACACATATGCCTGTAATTTATTAGTTTAGTTATGCTAAATCTAAACTAATACCCGTGATTTCGGAAAACTTTGATACCAATTAATATTTCCTTCTTGTTTGGTATCGTATAATTGGGGGTCACGTTATTCTCGTCGATCGTGTCAGATGCACCCGTACGATGACCCCCTTCGCGTGTTCAAGTGGTCCACCAGTTCGCATCCCCCCATACATTACATATATATAAGTTAAAAACTATACTTCCATACGCCAACATGTAAGTTAAAAAAAACGCACAGCAAATAATATTACAACGATGGGAGTCCCATAAGTTACGTTTGAGCTACAGTTATTAAGCAAAATCTAATATTTCGTGGCACGCAGCTAATCACGTCCTTAATTGCGAATCCTAATCCAACAACAATTTAATTAACGGAATTAATGACGAATATATATATATATATGCATCTATCTTTCTCTCTCCTCCGCCAGCCGTACCGGATGCATGTTCCCAGTGGTTGTAGCACTGTGGCGTAAATGATGGCAGAATCATGGACAAAATTTATTCGCAGCTCGTTTCTCGTGTGCTTTTGTCTCCCTCCATTAGTTCTTTTCTCTCTCTCTCCTCCATCCTCTTCCTTGTTGCGTGTTCAGAGCTCGAGAGGAGAGAGAAAGGAGGGGGAGAGAGAGAGGGGTTTATTTTGACCGTCCGTTTGCCAATTCCAAGTTCTCTCCCCCCTTCATTTATGTCCCCGCTGCGTGCGTTGTGGATTGATACGGACCATGTTTAACCGAGCCATTAAACAAAACCTAAACTCCCTCTCCTCCTCATCCTGAGATCCCAATTAACTAATTAATTAATTGATTAGGCGTAATTTAATCCGTCCAGTACGAATCTTCCAAACAACTAAAAGTGCGAACGCATAGAATTAAGCAAAAAATGAAAAGGATAGAAGATTAATTTATCCCATCCGTTTCGGTCCACGGCTAAAGTTTTGAAAGGCTTATATTTAATGTTCGTCTCGGGAGTCTTTAACATATATACGAATATTAATAAATATGTAATATAATAATATAAAGCTCTTTCATTCTTTGTCTGTTTGCTCTCTCATATATCCTAAATATACTAGAAAAATAATAACAACTCTTTTTATCATATTTTTTCTCTCTCTCTCCTTTTAACTTTCTCTCTCCTACATATTATATATCTTTCTCGAACGTATCAATCTCTTTTTTATCATATGATTTTTATTATAAATAAGAAATCCTTGGAAACGCCACGCACGACTGCGTTATAAATAGTCCACGCCCTTCCCTGCCGCAAGCCATTTGCCCCCATCTCCACGACTCGCACAGCGTACACAGAGCGAAATCGCGACATCTCCGGCGGACGAGCAAACGCGCCACCAGCGCCAACTCCTCCGGAACTCCCGACGCGGCTGACGGCAAAAGAGGGCATTCGCGTCGGCGTCTGCGTCGCGATACACCTTCGAAAATGGCGGTTCAAGCGCAGTATCCGTCCTACGCCTTCTCCCCGGATTTCCGCAACCGGTACAGCGCTCGTCCCTCGTTCGTGCTTGTTGTTGCATATTTCCTTCGATTGAGCGCTTCTTCTGGGGGGCGTGAACTCCTTTCCCTGTTCCGGGGATTCGGGGGGTACTTGGAACACGGATGGCGCGTGGGCGTCCTTCCGTGCATGTACTCATGCGTTCGTGCAGGTGTTTGCTTTTGCGTTTGGCTAAAACGTTGCTCTTCTTCTGGGTCTTGTTCCAGGTCGCAGGCGAATGCGGGGGAAGACATGCATATGCTGCAGTTCCAGATGTTGCCGGAGCACCAGCGCAATCTTCTCATCGGCGGGAGTGTCTACGGGTTGGACTGCAACAAGAACGCCAACGGCGCCGTGTTGAGTGACCTCCAGAAGAGCGAGCTCACCTGCAATAAGTCCGGTTCAAGGAAGCGCGCCCGCGAGGAGCCGTCCATGCCACTGCCGCGGCCAAACGAGGACTACGTCAGCCGGAAGAACGTCGACAGCCAACTCCTCCCCGTCGACTCCCCGCTACCTTTCTTTTATCAGAACGCGGCGGCCGTCGCTGCTCCGGTGCTTCCAATGAAGCTCGCCGCGGGCTCCTTTGTTTCAGGCAACAACCCGGCAGCCTCCGGTGTGGGGTTTCAGAGTCGCATGCACGAGTCCGCTTGCACCTCCACCAGCGGCCGCCCCGCCGTGTCTTCCTCCATGACGAACGTCATCTCCCCTCTCTCTCAGGACCTTGTCTCGCATCTCTATCACCAGAACTTGGAAATCGATGCTCTCGTTCGCTTGCAGGTTTGTAGAAATCTTACATCTCTTTTCTGTTCTTGATTCGCTAAAGTTGTGATCGTCGGACTTAAAAAAGTTTTCGTTATATCTTGAACAGAGCGAGAGGCTTCGTGCCGGATTGGAAGAGGCGCGCAAGAGGCACTGCCGGGCGCTTCTGACGACGCTCGAGCAGCAGACGCTGAAACGGCTCAAGGAGAAGGAAGCCGAGCTCGAGGCAGCCAATCGCCGGAACGCCGAGTTGGAGGAGAAACTCCGGCAAGTGGCCACCGAGAACCAGGTCTGGTTCAACGTCGCCAAGAACAACGAAGCCATTGCCTCCAGCCTCCGGTCAAGCCTCGAGCAGGTCCTCCTCCAGAACGCCGACGCTGCCGCCGCGCTCGCTCCTGCGAAGGAAGGCTACGGAGACACCGACGGCGCACTCTTCCCGGCCGACGACGCGCAATCGTGCTGCTTCGAGGGCGTCAGCGCTGCCGTCGCCGAGCGGAGGGCGGAGGTTAACTCCGTGACCGCCCGTCGACGGAGGTCGTGCAAGGCGTGCGGCGAGCGGGACGTGTGCGTGCTGCTGCTGCCCTGCAGGCACCTGTGCCTGTGCAAGGAGTGCGAATCGAAGGTCGACGCGTGTCCCATCTGCATGGCCACGAGGAACGCCTCTCTCCAAGTGCATCTGTCGTGAGGGCTGTGCCGGCGGTACAACGGAAACTCTTCCGACGTGTTCTTCCTGGTTTGGTTCGGTTCGTGGTGGCAGTTGGACCGGTCATGCGGTTAATATTTTGTCCTGTTTAGTTTTTTTTCTCATTTTTTTTAATCCCAGTTTTAGGGTTTTTTTGTTTATTGGATAATTTTTTTGTGAGGGGGCGAAGGCATGTTAGGAAATGCTGTTTGCACTCTCGGATGGTTATACTTTTTATGAACATGGCAACAAAAAAAAAACTAATCTTTTTACTGATGCTTAATATTTTCAGTTGTGGCATGAAGTTTTATAATTCATAAAATTATTTAGGTTATTTCGAATATATTTAGACAAGTATTATTCAGATTACTGTGTTTTTAGTATGACCTGAAAGAAAATACTTCGAGATCCATTTATAAAAATAAATTTTGTATAAAAGATGGCGCTTGAAATCTTTTGTGGTAATTGTTTTATTGGTTTAGTAAATAATGAATTGATAATAGTATGTTATAGATAGGTTAAAGGTATTATATATAAACATGAGTGGGCTAAAAAAGTTACACATTATATTCCTAATTGAATGGTATAGTGATAATATAAGTTTAGAGTCATTGATGATTAAGTGATGAGAGAACTAGAAAATTAAAAAAAAAACCATGCAAAAGATAGTTCAATAAAAGAGCTCTGATCTTACCATTCAAATTTACATGTATACCAAAGTAACATCAGTCTATTTCTCAACATTTTTGTATCTGACATAATTATTGATTTTGAAATTAAAATATATATCTTTTGTACTTTTTCATAATTTTTTGTGTGTAATTAAATAGGTGAAATAATTTGCATTTACAATTAATAGATCCACAAGTAGCTAGGCCATGTATCGGACTAGCTAGTTTACTTGTAAATTGATTCAAATTGTAAAAACCTAAATTGGAGAAATGGTACAACTGGTTTAATTTAAAAAGAAACAACTAGGATGGCTTATTGCTCATTCATCGTTATAAAAAAACATTTAAGATATTAATTTCAAGCTTACTACATTAAAATACTAAATTCCTATTTAATAACTTTCATATCAACTATATACACCAAATAGTTTAAGTCAGTGATAATATAATTGAAGGTGAAAGTAAAAGAGTAAATGTTAAAAACAAGTGACAATTTTAATTATAATAAAGCTTTTTCTTTTCTCTAAGTTGGGATAAGCCCTTTCGAATTGTTAAGTTTGGAGATCTAATTTAACCGGATGTTCTTATTTTTTTACTAAAAAAAATCCTAAATCGAGATCTAAAATATTAACTTTTTTGGATATATTTTTAATTTCTTAGATTTTTAATCACATGTAACAAAGATTCGCTTTTCTATTAGAAAAGCTATTAATCTACTAGAGAAACTCATTAGAAGTAAAGAGTTAGGAGGTGAAGTGATAAATATGTCATCTTTATATTGTATAGAATATTTATATTAAAAGTTTTATTTATTATAGATCTGATCTAAGTTGAATATTAAATTAGTCGAGTTCGATGAAAAATTAAAATTTTAATTATTAATGTTGTATAAAATTAGAAAAAAAAGCGCCATTTTTCTGAATAAGAAATGTAAAAATACAAGTTAAATTCATGTAGGCATTACCAAAGACCCCCAATGGAACAAGTGCATTAGAAGAAGTGAAACTGATTTGTATGGGATATATAATTGATGCACTATTCAGTCTTTGGCATGGAAAATGAAAATTACTTTTAAGAGCTTATGTTGTGATGCGTTTGTTGCTAGCATTATTGTTTTTTTAATGCTATTTAAATATATAGATTGTGTTATGTAGGGTCAGAAATCAGATCTTGTCACCTTTGGCTTTTCTCTGATATTATTACTGTTGTCTGTTGATGGAACTGAGAGGGGGAGAGTAGGATTAATGTGAGGTCCTTTTCTTCCTTTTTATTTTTAACTTATTTTACTTTTTCAGTTTTTTGCATTTGTTTGTACATAATGAGCATCATGGGGTTGACTTGGCCTGCTTTTTACATTTTTATGTAACCTTTATCTCCTGAGGTTTTTAGGCCAGTGTATTCTGTTTCTCTTCATTATTTTTTGTCTTGGTCCTCCACTCATCAGTCACCCCCACCTTTTTATTCTTTTGTTGGGGTGCTTTAGTAGCTAGGAATAGACATAGTGGAGCAAACCACACAAGACTACCAAAAGTAAATGCAAAGCTTCTGTTTTTTTCTTTCTTTCTTTCTCTCCCTCGAATCTCACAACCTTGTCCATATGTATAATAAAAGTGAATGAAAAAAAAAACTCCCACTTTTATTCCTTTTTCCAAGGTCTTTGAGATCTATACAGTTTTTTTCTAAAGAATGCTATCATATTATCAATATAAATCTTATAAAAAAAAAGTTATTATAAAACTAGCATTTATTATCTGAAACATCACATGTATAATTAAACATTACAACATCATCTTATTTTTTTTCTAATTAGTGCCTATATATTATATTCTTTTACACATGGACGGAACCCAAAAAACTTTTCAATAAATTCGATATATATATTTATATATACTAATATTCGTAATTAATAAATAAAATAAATATTAATTATATAATAAAGTTATCTAATTGTTCAAATGGATAAATAGTTTTAATTAATATTTGAAAGTTTTAGGTTGAATTTTTATTAGTATCATTTTTTTAAATTTTTTATGTATTCTGACATTTCTTAATTTTTAATAATTTATTTCTACATATGTCGATCTTCCTTAAATTTCTATCCTAATTTCGTCCTTGCTTTTACATAAGATAAAATATTCATATCTATCATTTTTTTTCATATATCCATGTGTTAAATGTTGAACTAACATTGTACATTTTTTTAGAAAAAGAATGTAGAAAAATACTAAGTGTACAATCAATTTAAAAGCTTGTAACTTTTTATATTACAATTTTAAAGTTTAAATCAGGATCTTCAATTAAGTTACAGTTTCTTTAACAATTTACTCTACATGTATCATAATTACTTTTTTTCTTTTAAGTTTCTTTAATGAGGGGTGTGTCCCCCACACAAGACAAAGACTTTTTACATGGCCTTGCCTTCAAGGCACCTTCCTTTTAAGACAGTGATGGGTGATAGAAGAAAATTGAAGAGAACAAACAAAGGGTTTCACAAAACTGGTGTTGTCCCCCTCATGCTTCATTGCCCATTCCAATGTGGAGGCTGTTGTTGTGTGGGAATAAACAATTATGTGGTGAATCAAATATATACTGATCTTAGCTGAAACAGGATGCTGCCCCCACTATGATGGATGCCATAGCATATTACTTGTAAACAGAACAATATGGAATTTTTAGTTCTTAAGTATCAACCCATGATATGAAACTTTTTTTTCTTAAATTAACACTAAGTACATGCATCATGGAAAGATGAGATATAAAAAAGAATGTGGGGGGTGTTTGTCAATCTCATCCCTTCCCTTGGAAACCAGCTGTCAGCCTGCCTGAAATTCAATTTTGGTTTCTGAATCCAAGTGGATTCTGAGATGTGCCCCTTGGCCTAGTGCAGATATCATCATCCATTGCATGCCTTTAAGAAACTAATATATGGAAAATCAGTAGTCCACCACCTGCTGACATGAATGCATGGGAATTTACAAGATTGACAGCCATTGTTTTTAGTGTGTTCTGCCATGTTATGTTCATGGTGGACCTCTTCTCTTTTTCTCTTTTCTCTCTCTTTTTTTTTTTTTTGACCTTTTAAGATGCTGCCATGCCATTTCCTCTGTGCATGACAGGTTGATCAGTCAAGTGCAATAAGGATGAGGGAGAGGAAGTGAGTATTGTGCCCACATGTGATGATATTAATTTACCATACAATAAAGAAGAGAGGAGACCATGGGGTCTGTCAAAAATGGTCTATCCAAAGTTTTATGTGCATGTGTTTCTGTTGCTGGTGATCAGAGAGTTGAATAGGTCAGTGTCTGCTGTGTTCAGGTCCACTGCTTTGCTTTGGCTGGCCTTCTGTCTTGGGAAGGCTACCCGGAGCTAAAAATGCACCCCCTCCCCCTGTTAAATTAGTAATTCAGCTGGGCAATGGTGAAGGATGAATGGTAAAAACCACATCTTTCTCTCTCCTCCCCTGTGCAGGGGTAGATTGGTGGGTGTACATGTGATGCAGGGCAGCACCTTTATTATTTCCTTATTCTGATCACCAGTAGTACTGGCTACATCTTCATTTTCAGTTTGTCGTATATATCGAGCAATTAGTGAGCATATTCAGGAATCAGGACTGCAACTGTCTCTCGACAGAGATGTGATCTCTTCACCCTTTTCTCTTTCTCTCTCTCTCTCTCCTCTTTCTCTCACCTCTCCTAATGGACAATCACGAAGCAGAGGGCCATCTGTCCTCTTGCTCAGCACCGTTCAGAAGGAACTGTTGCGTTTCGCATTGATGGCTGATGAGGTCCATGCATGCATATAATGATATGGACTTGCTTAACATAATGAACGTGCATGCCCCATCTCCCATGAATGATGCCTCTCTCTCTCTCTCATAATCAAACCTAACTCACTTTGACATTAACCAAATCTTGATCTTGCTTACGTACAAGGATTTCCACCAAACGTCTTAACAATTTGTGCACCAAACATAAGTCATGCAAATTATGCTGATGATAAACTTGAGAGAGAGAGAGAGAGAGAGAGAGAGAGAGAGAGAGAGAGAGAGAGAGAGAGAGAGAGACCTCAAGCGGAGTGTGGAAAATGGAAGGTCTTCAAATGAATATTTAGTGACACTTGATTGTGGGAGGAGGCGTTTTTCTTTGTGTTATTATATATATATATATA
>LTAE01004835.1:0-30681 GCA_001647135.1 Pontederia paniculata | reverse complement strand
GGTCGCCCTCTTTACACCTTTGGTCGACCGTTTGTGCCTTGCTCCTCCATATACACTCCCCCATTATCGGTCGACCTCTCTTCTTCTTTGGTCGACCGTCTATGCTCTGCTGTTGCACATCATATGCTCTTCTGCGCTGATAATGGTCGACCGCTTATATTCTTAGGATGCTCACTGCACACATACGGTTCTTCATGTATAAATTACGTGTGCAGAGGTCGTCCATTCCTTTAGCTCAGGTCGACCACTGTACTTAACTTGAATATACCCTGTTACAGAAATAAGCTCAAACAAGTTCATCAGTACAGGTTGAGTTCACTTACAAATTTGTGATCATTCAAAATATTCTTGGGATCCTAGATTCAACACCAATTGATCCCAATTGGCAATAGAATTGGCTTCTTTTGATCTCAACCATGCTTTAGCCATGTCTCTTAAAGAAAATAGGAACAAACATACCCTTGCGGCATCATTAGTAACTCCATTAATCTTAAAGTATTCATAATCTCAAGAAAAGTTTGTATATGAGCAGTAGGATCTTCATTAGCTAAGCCAGCAAATTGATTTCTTTGGACAACCGAGATAAGGGCAGGATTTAGTGCAAAATCAAGATATGCAATTTTAGGATTTGCAATACTGGGAGATAGGTCAATGTTACCAGGAGTCGTGAATTCATTTATGGGCCTATTGTCCACAACATTAGTGACGTTTTGGTCCGCCATTGGATCCGAATTTTCAATAATTGGATCTATGTTGAGTCTCGACTCAAAGAGTCCTAGATCCAATGTTTCTTTGTTGTCACCTTCTTTGCCTAACGGTCCTTTCAATCTCAGGATCGAATAAAACTAGTTCTTTAGGTCTAAGAGTTTTGCACGTGCAACAATCAACATGTCAGAGAAAAAACTAAAGAAAAAGGAAAATGATGATATAAACAAGGGTCGTGAAAAGTCTACTTTAATTGAGAGAAGAGTTCCTAGAATTAGTTGGACACCAGTCCACGGAAACGGGGTCAAAAACTTGATACGACTTGTGTAATAGGTTAGGTTGTAATAGAAAAGATCCGACTATGACGCAGGTTGTGACAACTCTAATGACACCCGATTGTTCACTACAAAGGAAAATTTTAAAATTTATAAATCACCAAATTACACAAGTATTGCTTCCGCAGTGCATGGGTAGTTACAGTACTTTGGGGTGGATCCACAGGACTGGTCAACTAAGTTTCCAGTAAGATTCCTAACTCAACTGCACTAGACTGAGGAGAAAATGTTGTCGATTGGGTTTTATTTTTGGGTTTTCAAATATGAAAAAGTAAACAGATAAAATATCATTGATAAAAGCATTTTCAAGGCAAAGTTCCACTCCAATATCATCTGCAATTGTCAATCATTAAAAACAAATCGATTCTATAAGGAGTCCAAAGAAAAAAAAACCATGCAGCATTCCACTGCTCGCTGATCCAATCCAAGAACTCATTGTTCAAAGTCTTAGATTAATCAAGAAAGTTATCAAGGGAAAGATCCACTGTCGTCACAGGAATTTTCCCTGAAATCCTTTAAAAATAATATGCTCAAATCAATCTGTTAAGTCGTCACTACCCGTCATCACAAGCTGTCATGTTTCCCCTTGTTACGCTAGATTCCTATGCATGCAACCCCAGATGATCCCTCAAGGCTTGGTCTAGTTGAGGATGTACAAAAAAGGACTCAGGGTGATACCAAACTCAACGTGTGGATCGTCACAATCAATCGTCATTAGCGAACACTCTTCGCCGTGACAGATTCCCCGGTCACATGACCTTGGGCGATCCCGGTACAGGGTAACCCAAATTAAAGAGTTACTACTGATTGGCCATCTTGGTGTGAGACACATAAAATAGGGAATAGTCACACACATCCGTCACAAGTGATTTATTCTTCAGTAGTCATGATAGATTCCTCAGTCACACGACCCTGGACGATCCAGTCAAGGCTTGGTCCAGATGAAGAAGAACGATCATAGACTTAGGTATATGACTACTTCAAGGATTTCCAAATTCTCAACAGTTGTGACAGATTCCTCGATTACACAACCTCGAATTTGACCCGAATGAAGAGAATCAGTAAATCGATGATATTCAAAAAAATCGTTTACACAACCTCAGATGATCTTGGTCAAGACTTGACTCGAATGAACAGAAACAAATTTGATAAAAATACAGAATATCAAATATATGCAAGTCTTTCGAAATCGACAAAGGATAAAGTTAGCCAATTTCCGTTGAACTAACTTGAGAAAGATCAAACATTCCACAAGTAACTCTTTCTCGATTAAATCAGAATGCTAAATCGATTTCTAGGTTTATCACAACCTCATCACAAGTATCGTCACAAGTGTCATCACAAGCGGGGTTGTGATGTGCAACAATTTCCTGGTTGTGATAGATGCACAACTTCGAGCGATCCTTTCCATGCTTGGCTCGTATGGGAAACCTACACTTGAGAGGATAATCATGCAAATAAAATTGTCACCTTAAATCATTCACAAGCATTAAACACATGACAACAAAGAACCAAACTTACAATAAAAAGTAAAAGCCGAGAAACGATTCATTGATAAGAGAATATGACAACTACAAAATATACCTGAGGCTTCATAGAGCCTCAGAAATAAATTAAACTAGCCCTAAGTCCCATGAGGGACAATAGGAACATTATTTCAAAAACTAGAAGAAAAAAACTAAAGGCTTGGCGGCTTCTTCCTTGTTGTCACCAAGAAATTCTCTGGTTGAACTCCCCTTGGAATGTTGCTGGTCTTCTCTTTAAATAGACTCCCTCAGGTCGCCTCTTCATCGTGTCTTGATCAAGGGGGAATTCACCGTGACCGTGTGATCGAGATCTTCAATAACTATCGGTGGTTGACAGTTATAATCTCCAATTAACCATTAATGATTCCTTAATTATCTGGGTTGTTATAATCTTCAATAACTGCCTTAATTGTACGGGTTTGATTGTGATCCCTTGAATTGTGGTTTCATTCCTTCAAGCCATCATTCTTTCCTTAATTGGTTTGCAATATGTTTCCATAATTGGGGCCGGCTTGATTAGGAAACCTTCTTTGCATCTTGATTGTGTGGATTCCCTTCATCAAGGATGACGATTTGAATTTGAAATTAAAGGGTCGGATCATCGCTTGTCTATTTCTGCTTATTAGCTCAAAAATTGCGCGATAAACTCAATTTTATAATGATATGCAATATTTTCTAAAAATAGGTTAGTCAAATATAGAAATGTTGCAATTTGGTAAAAATGTGGTAAGAAGGTCTCAAGTAGCATGCAAAACACGACCAAAAGTTGACATAAATGAGGGGTATAAATGGTGTTTTTAGTCATTCATTAGGTACCACTTCTCAGCAAGCACTAACCTCTTTTCCTGAGGGGGTCTAAGGAATCAGTTAGAGTATTATTCACTTAAGTCGGAGTAACCCCACTCTCGTGGAGGATACCGAATCAGCAAGTCCCCACTCTCGTGGCGAATGCTCGAGATCCCGATTAAGAGATTATTTCCCCAAGTCGATAGCAAGCCCCTCTTGGGGTCAAGGTTACAACTATAACATGGTTCCCTTCTCTTTTCAAGTCCATAAATCAATTCAAGATTCTATAGTTGCTCACTCCAAGTCAAGCTTCATGGGAAGGGGTCGACTCTCACTTAACCCTAATCCAAAAGGCAAGTCCTGATCTAACATTCCCCCAAACTTCATCACTAGCCTCTTGGCTCTTGATGGTGTGAAGGTGGCAACACTATAAGGCCCTTGCGGACAATGTGCACTTGGGAAAAATTAGACGAACTAACAAGAAAATCACAAGAACACAAAAACCACAAATCATCTACAAATTAGTACGCGAGATCAAGTAGGCTATTATCATGAAAACAAAAGAGTCAAGCAGAATAGATTAAAAAATAGAGGATTCCTCAGGATCCCAGCATTAGAAAGTTTAGCCAAACATCCTCGGGTCAGAATACATAAGTTCAAAACATAGAGATACCAACATTGTTTCTTGTCAGAAAATAAAAGATAGGCGCAAAAAGAAAAGTTTCTCTCTGACGTCGTCCTCCTCCCCTCTCGTGTCCTGCATCTTCTCCTTTTAAACGGTTTCTAGTCTTGCGCCCCAAGTTGTGCTCCAGGCTGGCGGTAATCTTCCAAAATTATCTCCTAAAATCTTAGTCTAAGCTATTACGGTAGATAAGATCAGGCCTATTATGGTAGGTAAAATCTTGATCTGAGCTGTTATAGAAGGTAAAATCTCAGCATTAGCTGTTATGGCAGGTAAGATCTGGACTGTTACGGTAGATAAGATTTGGGTTGTTATGACAGGTAATATCTCCGCAAAATCTCCAAAAATCCTTGTTGATCCTAACTGCAGAAAACAAAAAGATATCCTTGATTTTTTCTAAAATCAAATGTTTTAATATTTAAGGCGAATAAAATTGAAAATATAATTATGATTCCTCTAAGAACATACCAAAGTACCAAAATTTGAATATTGATATGCTAGATCTTTTAAATATGGAATGAATATAAATCATTCAAAAATAGATTTTTGGACTTGTTTTTGAGAGTTTGGGCTTGCCTTCTGGGTATACATTTTCTTGTCATCACTAGGTCACGACCGTTGTAGGAGCAGTCCTTGTGGACGGTATGAGCGTATCCCCCAAGCTGATATTGCGCACGTAGCCCCCGTGCAAAAAATTGTGCTCACACGAAAGCTATGAATGTAGCTCCCACATAAATGCTATGCATGCAGCCCCGCACATGCATTATGCCCTCATTGGCCATGTGGACACTTTGAGCGAAGGCCCTGAGCAAGTGTAGGCCCCCCACGGAAGCAGTCCCCATGCAAGCGCAACAGCCCACACACATACAATTATGGACGATTGATGGGAGGGAAGAAGAAAAAAGGAAAATGGACAGAATCATTGAGAGAGAGAGGAGAGGAAAAACTATTACCTAAGTAGCAAGAAGTCCTATCCAAGCTCTAGTGAGGTCGAAGAGATCCAATTTGACGGTCGGAGTAAGCAACGATGGTGATGGAGGCGTAATTTGGTCGAGAAGTGAAAGAAAGAAAATCAAAGGGGGTAAGAGTTTATAGGAATTAGCGAACAAATATTTGCTCGATATTCCATGCTAAATACTTGTTAACATAACTTAAAAACTGTTATCTGAAAGTTGATTATTTCTTATTCGCGTGTAGGGGCTTGCTCGCCAATTTGGTGACAATCCGCTCGCTAATAGCGTGTGAATTATTTGGTTGGTAATTCCATAGCGAGATTATTAAATTACTTAAATTAAAAAAAAATAAAGAATGTTCTTGTAAGTTGCCCTCTTTCTAAGTTCATAAATCAATTCAAGATACTATAGTTGCTCGCTCCAAGTCAAGCTTCGTGGGAAGGGATCGACTATCACCTAACCCCAATCAAGAAGGCAAGCCCTAGACTAAGATTACCCCAAACTTCATCACTAGCCTCTTGGCTCATGATGGTGTGAAGGTGGCAATACTATAAGGCCCTTATAGACAATGTGCACTTGGGAGAGATCAAACGAACTAGCAAGAAAACCACAAGAACACAAAAACCACAAATCATCTACAATTAGAACGCGAGATCAAGTAGGTTATTATCATGAAAACAAACGAGTCAAGCAGAATAGATTAAAAATAGAGGATTCCTCAGGATCCCGGCACTAGAAGTTTAACCGGACATCCTCGGGTCAGAATACATAAGTTCAAAACATAGAGATACCAATATTGTTTCTTGCCGAAAAATAAAAAATAGGCGCAAAAAGAAAAGTTTCTCCCTGACGTCGTCCTCCTCCCCTCTAGTGTCCTCAGTCTTCTCCTTTTAAATAGTTTCCAGCCTTGTGCCCCAAGTTGTGCTCCAGGCTGGCGGTAATCTTCCAAAATTGTCTCCTTTTCCAAAATTTGAGTCAAGGTTGTTACGGTAGATAAAATCAGGGTTTTATGGCAGGTACAATCTCGATTTGAGCTATTATGGAAGGTAAAATCTCAGCATGAGCTGTTATGGCAGGTAAGATCTGGATTATTATGGTAGATAAGATTTGGGTTGTTATGACAAGTAATATCTCCACAAAATCTCCAAAAATTCTTGCTGATCCTAAATACACAAAACAAAAAGAATATCCGTGATTTTTCTAAAATCAAATGTTTGAATATTTTAAGGCACATAAAATTGGAAATATAATTATGATTCCTCTCAGAACAGGCAAGTACTAGAATTCAAATATTGATATGTTATATCTTTTAAATATGGAAATGAATATAAATCAAGCAAATATATTTTCAAAAATATAGATCTGGACTTGCTTTTGAGAGTTTGGGCTTGCCTTTTGGGTATATTTTTTTTTGTCATCAGTAGGTCATGACCGTTGAAGGTGCAAGCCTTGTGGACGCTATGAGCGTAGCCCCCAAGCTGATATTGTGTGTGTAGCCCCCGTGCAAACATTGTGCTCACATGAACGTTGTGTTTGTAGCTCTAGCCCCGCACAGACGTTATGCCCTCACTGGCCATGTGGACACTCTGAGCGAAGGCCCTCAGAGAGTTTAGGCCCCACATGAAAGCAGTCCCTATGCAAGCGCAACAACCCACACATATACAATTATGGACGATTGGTGAGAGGGAAGAAGAAAAAAGGAAAATGGACAGAAACATTGAGAGAGAGAGGAGAGGAAAAACTATTACCTAAGTAGCAAGATGTCCGATCCAAGCTTTGGTGAGGTCGAAGAGATCCAATTTGAGGGCCGGAGTAAGCAACGACGGTGATGGAGGCGTAATTTGGTCGAGAAGTGAAAGAAAGAAAATCAAAGGGGGGTACGAGTTTATAGGAATTAGCGAACAAATATTTGCTCGATATTCCACTCTAAATACTTGTTAATATAACTTAAAATCTGTTATATGAAAGTTATTTATTTATTATTCGCACATAGGGGCTTGCTCGCTAATTTGGTCGCAATCCGCTCGCTAATAGCGTGTGAATTATTTGGTTGGTAATTCCGTAGCGACGAAACTGTCGCAAAGTACTTAAATTAAATAAAAACTAAAGAATATTCTTGTAAGTTGCTCGCCGTTTGATCTTACATATCAAGAAAATTAGCGAGTGAATATTGCTAGCTAATTATCATTTTTGTGGCTCAGGTAAAGCTAGAATCAATTAGCTTGTAGGCACAAATTAAGTTGAAATTTCCCAAGTTCATGTGATTTATTATCAAAAAAATCATTGTAAAAGTTGCCACAATATTCATAATAAAAAATCTTCTTTGATGTGCATATGTCGTATTCTCGATGGAGAAGGCATGACTTATGTGAGGGTTGCCTTGTTAAGTTTAAAATAAGGAAAAAGTTCACTGTACTTCTTTTACTCTTCTTTTCATGTGTAGGATTTCTTTTACATTACCAGCTGCTGATATATCATGTTCCATTTTTTTATTGGCTGGTCATTAGGTAGAACATATGAGAATGAAAGATGTGATTCATGTCCCAATCACATTATTTTGGTATATTAGGAATGCTAATCTCGATCACACAACAAAAGATGTAAAAAAAAGGCAATAACAGGAACTAAAAAATCTAGGTAAAAAATTTAAATTTATTCTTATCTAGTGGCATTGAAACATGTACTCGTGTACTTCATTGTTTTGTACGTTTGTAACCTCCCATAGAAAGACATCAAGTTTAGCCTCTGCATTATTTTGATGATCGATCACATGGCACGTCACGGTGAAAAAGATGCAGCGGAATCCCTCAAAAGTAAACTATGAATCAGTTAGCTTACATCGAGCCGTCGGAGGTTTTCGTGTTCATCTTGCCGACCAAGATTCGGTCTTCTGAGTGTAGTTAAGTTTTTAACTTGAGGTTTGTGTGTACACATTATAATTCCTACTTTATCTTCTTGATTATTTCATCTCTGAAAAAAAAAAGAAAAGAAAATGACATATATACATCAATGACCCTAGTCACTGAGCAGGCCGGGAAGCCTTGTGCCCATTCAACTCTCTGCTCTCATCAGTCACCATTACTTCACTTCCTGAAATCCATCCAACAACTTTTTTAAGATTCACCGCTCAAAAATTGTTCTTTTTATCTCTCCTAGAAAGCGTACACACCGGCCTTTATTGCATGTGAATGTTTCTGTTGCTTGTGAATGTTGAAGCAAATCTAACAGATGAACCAGCTAGTAAGCCAAGCTGTATACTGAAGATATGGAAGAGGTCATGCTGAAAGCTTCTCCCTCAAAGGATCTTGGTGCCGGCCGCCGGAGGAAAGATCTAAGGAATATTGGTGCCGGAGGCATTGCAACCTTCCTTTTCTTTATCTTGCTCTTCAGTTTCATCTTCGGTTCCTCAGTTGGCTTCCACAGTGCCAAATCCTTGATATTTTATGATAGGTTCTCAGCTGCTTTGCATTTCTTTTCGCCTCGCCATAGTACCCTGCATGCTCCTGTTGCTCACAATTTTTCTGTCCAACCAAATGAGAGCAATGCTGCATCAGGCAACGGTCAGACGGACTCCTCTCCTCGGTATTTTAGCGGAGAGAATTTGTGGCATTACATAAATGACGAGGAGCTGCTGCGGAGGGCTTCCATGGTGCCGCCTGTGTCGCGGCCGGTCGACGGGAAGTCGGTGAAGGTGGCTTTCTTATTTTTAACGAGGGGAGCAATGCCATTGAGGCCGCTGTGGGAGAGGTTCTTTACAGGCCATCATGGTCTCTTTTCCATTTATCTCCACACCTCGCCAGACTTCAAAGAGGAACCACCGCATGATTCTGTTTTCTTTGGGCGTAGGATACCCAGCAAGGTTAGCACTTCATGTTTCATTCACTCTGCTGCAATGATATTTTTCTTTCTATTTGTTGACGGTTAATATTTCTCTTAGGACCCGTTTGTTAGAGGTAAAAAGAGGATAAAGGAGAGAAAGGGAAAGGACGTTAATCGATTAATTTCGTTTGTTTGTGTTTTTAACCGAGGGGAATGGAGGAGAATGTCTCCTTCATTTTTCTTCATTCCCCTCCGAATATTCATTTTTTTTTCAACCCCAAATTAGAGTAAAAAGAAGAAAAAAAAAATATCTAAATTACACTTCCAATTTTACTCATATGTAATTCAAATTTATAAACACATACATTAGAATATATTCGTCCAAGAAAAATTATAATTATCTTCCCTTCTTTTTAATTATATCATCACAAGGTTAATTATTTCATCTCCATTCTCTTCTATTTTTTTTTCCTACTTTCCCTTCCCCTTCATTCTCTTCTCTTTCCCTTCATAAGTGTTGAACCAAACAGACCCTTAAAATGTTAATAGAATGTAAAAATATTGCTTTACAAAGGAGAGTTAATTATATTACAGAATATAAAGGAAAATTAAATCGAAGTTGGATGATTCTAAAAAATAAATAAGTGTCAATGCTACCGACCTTTGATGTGTGTCTGATTTTGTACGCGGAAAATCTACAGTCTATAGACAGGGAATTTGTAATCTTAAAAACGAAATTATAATCTTAAGTATGAACCCCTTTCTCATCCCAAGCATAAAAAGAGGAAAAAAAAATATAACTATTAAAAATATTAAGGATTATTTTTTTTCAACACTCAGTGCACTATAACGTCTACCGCTAAACTATTAATTTATAAATTTTAGTTTATGAACGTCAGTTTCATACTTGGATCCTTCCATTAAAATTATCATTTTAATAATTATTAAAAACCAATTATACCCGTACTTCTTTAATATATGAAAAATATATTATTAAAAGAATAAAAAAATAACAACATTAGCACAATATTTTTAATTAATAAAAAACATTATTATTATTTTTATTTATATTAATTTATTTTATTTTAAAAAATTTGTATTGTAATAAAGGAATAAGAGTAGAATTAACCTTTCATAATTATTAATTAAATGGGAGGGCTTAAGTGTTAAATCAAGATAAATCTGGAAATCAAAATTTGTAAATTTATGGTTTAAGATTAGATATAAAAAAGTGTTAGAGTAAAAAAATGAAAATTAAATTACTCTAATTAAAACACAAATTTTCAATAGTATCCCTTGGTATGTGCACTCTTTTCCACCTTCACAAGATCACGTTGACAAGATTGATGTGAAAACGAAAAAATAAATGAAAGGAAAAGGAGGAAGAAGCATTTTTTTTCTTTTGTAGCTTTTTTGTTGGCGTTATGGACATGTTACAAGGAATGTAGCGTCCGTCTACAGACAGTACGATGGGGCCAAGTCAGTATGATTGACGCCGAGCGGCGCCTCCTCGCCAACGCCCTCCTCGACCCGGCGAACGAGCACTTCGTCCTCCTCTCAGAGTCGTGCATCCCCCTCTTCGCCTTCCCCACCATCTACGACTACCTCACTCGCTCCGCCCTCAGCTTCATAAGCTCCTTCGACGACCCCAAGAGGACCGGCCGCGGCCGATACAGCCCCCGCATGAAGCCCACTGTCTCCCTAGCCGACTGGCGCAAGGGCTCGCAGTGGTTCGAGCTCCGGCGCATGATTGCCGTCGACGTAGTCTCCGACCGCACGTACTACCCCGTGCTCCGGGCGCACTGCTGGACCCGCTGCTACATGGATGAGCACTACCTGCCGACCCTGGTGCGCAAACTGCGCCCAGGCCTCAACTCGAACAGGAGCCTCACCTGGGCGGACTGGTCCAGGGGCGGCGCCCACCCGGCCACGTACAACGCCCGGGACGTATCGGACGGGCGCTTGGAGCGGATGAGGCGCGGTTCCGGAGAGTGCGTCTACAACGGCAACGTCACCTCGGTTTGCTTCTTGTTCGCGCGGAAGTTTGATGCCAGCGCTCTCGTGCCTCTGATGCTGATCGCCCCAAATTTACTTGGAATTTGATTGATTTAATTCGTTCTTTGCCATCATGTGCTGCGGCGGTGGAATTTGGTACTGAGTTTGAAGAACGGTCCTGAAGGTACATTTTATGCGTACAAATATGAATGGGTACATTTTGATCGATTGCTACATTTTATATATAGAAAATAGTGTTAAGATTTTATATTACCTACAACTGGAATAATGTATTAATTATGTGGCCATTAATGTGTGTACATGCACAACAAAAGTTTAATATACATACGTAATTATATACATTATATATGTATGTATATATAAATCTTAGAATTTTACTAGAATTTTCGTAAGAATTTAATTTTAAGTAAGAATTTGTAGCGTATTTGCTTAAGATTATATCTGTAATGGCTCATGAAGATGTTATGACATCATACTTATTTTGATTTTTAGGTTGAATACTTGATCGGTCAACAAAATGCAAAATAAAAAAAAAGAATTTTTGAAACTCTTTTCATAAAAATAAGTACGGAAATTTTATATAAAGATAAAAAGGTTCAATGAAGGTGCTCCCTACTTGTCACATACCTCATCAATCATAGGATACTAAATAAATGATGCATAAAAAAAAAGATTTAGAAGAGAGAAAATTTAACATCCACCGTCGTTTTAATATAATACGATTGAAAAATAGGTAACATGGTGTTCCCTACTTAAATAAGGAACACCTTCATTTTTTTTCAAGATACAATATCTCCAACATGCTTAATCTATTACATCATAAATATTTGTCATTCCATGCGTCATCAACCATCATATTGTTGCATATTACTAACTTGCATGATCCCAAAGTAGGAAAGGTAATTCTCTTGTGAGCTATAAAGCTCAATATGTAAGACACAATACATAATACTTTTATGTTAAAATAAAGCGTAGGAATAAACTAAGACCATATTTAAATCGTCAAAATCATTATCCCTATATCATCATTCATTCATCATTCATACTTTACTTTCTTTATCTAAGGAGTAAGCTATGATAGTATCATTGAAGATAGTCAAACAGTAATTACTCTCATATCATTGATCTTTCATCATCTTTATCATACTACTTTTTTTTACTTTAGAAAATTAACTTTGACGATATCATTGAAGACCGTCAAAGATTAATTACTCTCATATCATCAACCAATCATCATTTTTCTTTTACTTTCTTATATGCATCATCCATGTGATAATTTACTTTCTTTGCATGAGATGTAAACTTTGTAATTATCCTTCAAGATAGTCAAACAATTACTACTCAGTCGTCATACAATCATTTATACTTTCTTTTAATTTATCATACATTTCTTTGCTTTCATACATTGCATCATCATTCATTTAATTTTTAAATCATTCATCATTCTTTCCTCAGTAATCTAATGCAACATGAACAATGCAATATTTAGACTAAGTGATTATCTTACTATATTCGAGTTATCTGTGACTTTGAGGCGAGTTGGAGGGTTGTCTTGTGGTGATTTTGAATGACTCGTAAGTCTTTAGAGGTTTCACCAATAGGTACGGGTGCACAAGCCACGATCACGGAGAATGCTCGAGAATCTTTTCATTGCAAGGCTGGAAGAAAGTCATGCAATAGAAATTGGGTAGTAGTTGTTCTACTAGTCCCTCATCATTAATAACATTTCCGCTCCAAAATATTAAATGCATGATGACCTCATCATTAATTTAGGTGAGCTTGATTGACCATGATCTTATCCACACATTAGTCCTTAATGTTCAAAGAAAGGCTGACCATCATCTAACATCAAAAATTAAAATGATATTAATATAAAAAAATTACAAACAAGTGTCACGGCCCGTGAAAGTCACCTTAATGACTGTGATAGTGCTTCGTCACGACCCCTGAAGTCTACTTCACGATCATGATTGAATATGTAACATCTTCACGGACCATGACTTATTCTTTCACTGTTGTGCCCGAATACTCTCTGTTTCCTCCACATCTTCATGATTCGTGATATACTTTTCATGACCCTCATAGTAAAATGGGTATTGATGTGCGTGTGCCTACAGTTCAATCAAAATCAGATTCATGTACAAGTTTGCAAGCAGGGTTGTGATACTCTATATGTGGAATAATGAATGACAATAGACAATTAGTTTTAAAAACTTATGCAACACAACGGTGCTGCAAGTATAAAATGATCGGTTCTAGTACTTAGGGTATCGAATTCACAAGGAAGTTAAAGCAATGATCAGGAGTAAACCACTCTAACCTAATCTAACTAATTAATCTAGGAGAATGATATGAATGATCTAAAGAACACAAATACAAATTAACTATTTTTTAGAATTTTCAAGAGTTTTCAGAACAAGTAAAGATAATAGAACTAACAGATTCAAAATGCAGCAGGGATGTGAGGAACTCTAGAGTTAGTATATTTCGTGAATGTTAGATTACATCATAATTGTTATGCAGGGTTTAAATACTAAGTTGGATCTCGGTGAAAGAGGAATTATGGATTCCTTTTCAATGGATTTTGATTCTTTTCTCCTAGTTGGTCGACGTTGGAGAGCGAGAGGGAATCTCAGGAACCTAAGATGGATCTAATTGCTACAACCAGGTCAAAGGTCTTTCGACATATGATCCATGCATCACGGATCTATAGAACCAGTGATGGAGATCATTACCGGATCATGTGTGAACGAGATGAAATGGTTCGTCCTTTGAAATGGCTAGACTCTAAGAATAGGCGGATTCCCCATGGATGTAGGAATGTGAAAGCGTTCGATGATGAATAAGAACCCAAAACATGACCATCGAAATCAGAACACCACGAACACTCAAAAACATGGGTGCCTCTCGATCAAGGCGTATCATCCAATGAAATCGAGCATGAACAAGAAAGAAAACCAGAAGCAATGAGTCAGTTCGAATCTGATCACAATAAAAGCAACGATGGGTTCATAAAACAAAATTCCAAATAGTTCAACAAGCTAGAATTGAAACATAATTCAATCTATCATCCCCTCATACTAACTTCATATTACCCTATTTAGTTATGAAACATGTTCATCATCAAAATACAAAGATAGGGTTAAAAAATCCTCATTGTTCTTCGTCTACAACTTGGCTTCTCGAATGGGGGTGTTGCTCTTCCTCCTCCTGTCCGAACCAAAGAGAGAGAAAAGTGAACCGAAAAAATGATTCAAGGGGATTGTCCTACCTTCCCTTGTCTCTTTTTATCCTCCTCTCCTTGTGTCGACATGTGTCCTTTGTGGCCCTACCAAAAGTTATCTTTGATTTCTTCTGATTCTTTCTGATTCATCCTAGCCAATAACGAATTGTCAAGAATCTTTTGTCCTTTTTAGCAGTTTTGTCGTCTAGCGGGCTGAAATGTTGGGTTGTGATATCTTTTTCAGAGGAGGTGTCAAAGCTCTTTTTCTTCGAATGCCTTGAAATGAAAGCACAAAGCAACATCAATTGGTTCTAAAAATATAAACTGATGAAATTTGTGTAAGAGGTGGAAAATTTACTAAGAAAGAGGAAAAGTGAGCCTCAAGTAAAGAATTGAGATCAAGGGAAGGCATGAAAATGATGTAGATCACAACCGAGAAGGTCAAATAACACACACTTGATGCACCGCATTAAATTTCTCTGGACTTGAATCTTTGCTTGTCCTTAAGCAAATGAATTAAGATTAAGGCAATAGAAAATTCAAATGCAAAGACCGCAACATAAAGAACAAGCCATATTTTTTCATAAAACAAGTTCACTTCAAAAGTACACTGCAATTGATTCAGAATTTACTCGACAATACCACACGCAAAAATCACTAAATTTCAAGCAAAATGCAACACAGGGTCACAATCTTACTATATACATGTCACAATCACTCCTTAGGCTTAAGAATTCCTTTATGATGATGCCCGGGTAACTTCATTTTTGCTTTTATTTCAGAGCATATGCATTTACTACATTTTTTTCTTCCTTGTCATTGCTTCCTTTTTTCACTCTTTCTTCTTTTCTTTTCTTTTTTTTTTTAACACAGAAGGAGGGATGTGAAAGCAAAAATAAAAAATCCCCTTAACATATCCTCATATTTTCTTTCGGGAATACTCAACAAGGATGCTAAGAGTACCACAAGGAGGCATACTCCTGACTTCTCCAAGTGGTGAGTCAGAGAAGTAGTTATTTGAGGTGAGAAAGAACCTTCTCTGTGGCCTTGTCCATCCCTTTCTTCCTAGAATACTCGAGTAGGTACCTAGAGTGCTTCAACAACATACTATTGGCTCTTCCAAATGGATAGTTAGAGTATTAGTTATTTAAGAAAAGAAGAAAAGACCCTGCAGATGTGGGAAGTGGAAAGGAACTTTTAATTCATGCTCATTCATGGGGTTGGTTGCTGGTAAGAATTTGGAATCCTCAAGACTGAGTAGGGTTGCGATAAGTGACAAGTTGGTGCACAAAACCATTATTACCAAATGTGAACAGTCAGGTCATTCATATATCAAGTTGTAATGTTGTAAAACAAACAAAGCCTAAAACTACCATATGACTTGATCTATATACTGCCTTAATTCATAAGTCAAAGGTAGCAAGGCAAGTATCAAGAGTGCCTATAGTGCAGAAAAAAAGAATTAGAATTTCAATGACCAAGAGTGGTTATGATAGAATTGCAGTAAATGAGAGGGGGTGTGATGACACGTGCAAAATCCAATGAGTGGAGTTGTGATAACATAATGGTCAGGGGTGTGACAACCAAGCAGCAAAATAGACTCATTTTAACCTCACTTTGCTAATCAAACCGTTGAATCATAATATGTAAACAATATTTTATCTTAGGTATGACAAATCTAATATTTGTTTTATAATTTCATAATAGTCCAACTCATTTTCATTGTACAAACAACCACAGACACAAATGTCACTATTCATTGTAGATTTATTTGTTTCATACTCTTCTTTGAGATACGTATAGTCATTGACAATAATGTTGTTGTAAGTTGTCACTCTTTACGATGATCCATATTTTAAATTTTGAATTTACAGCTCTGGAAAAACATTGTTTTGTACCTATTAAATATTTTATATTAGTTGTAACAAGCTAATCAATTTTTTATATGTTTGAAAGATTCTAATATACTTGATTTTTAATCCAAGAAGAAAATTGTTCATCTCGAATTTGTAAAATTTGATTATTAATAATATAAGGATTCAAATGTATTTGATATGTCTCAAATTTCTTATAAGAAAATATATAATTTTATTAGGATTTTATATTATTATTGATAAGAATTATTAGTGATATTTTTACACTTGGTATGGTTCCATGAGGATATAATTCTCCATAATGCTTAAATCATTGTCATTTAATATGATTTTTTGTGCTTTTCTTATCAGTCAAGCTGTAAACTTAAAAATTGACAAGCAATCTTTTTAGAAGTTTCCTCTCCACTGTCATCATTCCTTAGAACTTGATCACCTCATTTAAATTGTAGGCTCAAAATATAATGATATGAAATTAGAAACCTCTTTTAAAAAATATGCTTCTCAAATTGATCTCTCAATTTTTATCTTATATTTTATTTTTCGTTTCAGATATCGCATGCATCTCTCAAATGAGTACGTTCATCTAAATTGTATTGGGCTAGCAACATTTGCTTCATATGGAAGGTGCATAACCAAGTGTTTCATAACATCAAAAACTGATGGTGGAAAAAGTTTTTTTATGCTTTGAACAAATTCATTATGATAGATGATTCAAGACACACCATGTCATCTCTATGAATTCTAGAGGAGCATAATTCTTTGAAAAATATACTAAATTTGTTAATGGTGCTCCAAATGGATTTAGACAAAAACTCTCGAAAGACAATAGTGATTAAACTCTGCATAAAGACACGATAGTCATGAGTTTTTATTCCAGAAATTTAACCTTCGTCAACATTTATGCAATAAAATATATTGGATGTATGTCCATCGAGAAATTTTAAATGTTTTATCCATTAGAAAACAACCTTGCATTGATCACTCGACAGCATGTAAGTGACATTTGGCTTGATGCACTTTTCATTGTCATGAATTAATTCTAGTTATGAACATTTACATATAACTTTCAAGTCCTCCCTCGAGTTTACATTTTATTTTTTTTATTGCCTTTAATGTCCATCACTATGTTGGAAATATTATCAAAAATATTTGTCTCAACATGCATAACATTCAAATTATGGTGCAATAAGTTAGATTTTCAATAAGGTAACTCCTAAAAAATACTCTTCTTTTTCCAATTATGAGTAATCTCATATCTTTCTTGCTTATTAAATGGTGACTTCAATCCAAATATAACAAGATCAATCTCATTAATTGTTCAAATACTTTAGCAGGACTCATTCTTCTCGATGGTAATCTCTTCTTCGTCGTTGCCTTTGTAAAAGGGTTTCTATTGGCAAGAAAATCTTGTGACAATCAAACCAACATACTTTTCTATCATGCTTCAAATAAATAAATTTGTGAAACATTAACAAATTGGGCAAGCTATCTATATGTAGGAAAATCAATTATCTCCACAACAAAAATGCTCTCATTACAGTTTTTTTTCTTCTTTGATATGTCATATGTAAAAGACCATCATTCCATAACATCTTCAATTCATCAATATGAGGTCTTAAGTAACACATCTACACTCTTACTTGGTGATCTCGGCTCAGGAATCATGCAATTAAAAAATATGTGTTCTTGTCGCCTATACATACTTGGTGGTAAGTTATAACGTGCGAAGAAAATTGGCCAGCAAGAGTAAGTTATCGTAGTACCAACAAACGGATTAAGATCATTTGTGCAAAGACTCAATCTAACATTTCGAGTTTCTGTTGCAAATGTGGGATAATTTGTATCAAAGTGTTTCCCAGTTTCTGCATCCAAGGGATGTGTTATAACTAATGGATCACTATCATTCCCTTAGAATGCCAAAGCATAAATTGTGAAGTATTTTTAGATAAGAATGTACGTTATAATCTAGGGAGTAAAGAAAAACATCTAAATGTTGAAAACAAATGTCCTTTTAACTATTGTTAGATGCTTTCCTAGGTTTGAATTGTGTCTCTCCACAAATGCGACAACTGGTAAAATTCTATGCCCTCTTTATAAACCAATGCAATAATTACAGGAAACATCAATTTTTTGATATTCTAGGCCAAGATCACTCATCACTTTTTTCTTAGCTTGTTCTTCCGTCATCTTTGTTTCTCTTCTTAGCTTTTTTATTGTCCTCACGATTTCTGGATCGAACTATAGCTCCACTCCCAAATTTGCAATTCGAGATCTGGTTACTTTCAAAATAAGGAGAGGGGTACATTAACTTTTGATAACATATTTTAGGGCCTGCATTAGGCATGATTTTGAGTCATTCTTGCATGACATGCATCTATTTTATTCTTTATTTGTTCATATTATGTCAATTCCGAAAACTACTCTTGTTGGTATTTATTTTGTAGGAAATCAGCTGAAGAGGTTAAGGGCTGGAATCGACTCATAAAAGAGCACATTTACAGAGAGGAAATCAACATCCAATATCCATCATGGGTCGTGATGAGTCATTACGGGCCGTGATGAAGCAGCAACAACTGAAACGAAAGTCATCATGGGCCGCAACATCCATATTACGACCTTAACCAGAGCAATGCAACTTCAATTCAATGTGTTACGGGTCGTGATATTCTATTACTGGGTGTAAAGACGGAGGTCAACCGCGATGGAGAAGTTACGACATTTACTGATGCTTCAATTCAGAAAACCCAAATTGTCATGGGCCATTACAATGTGTTACCGACCGTTACGTAGCAAGTCACGAGACATAACCATGCATCATGACATTTACCGAGGCAAGCCACCATGTACAGAACAGATGATATGGGCCATGATGATCCATCATGTGACGTAAGTATGGAGAATTGCCTTGAAGCCGCTTGACTTGCATTCGATTTACAAGTCGTGATATTCTATCACGAGCCATGAGATAGTTGCGCAAGTTGTTATTTTCGTAGATTTGACAGCCGGGAAGAATTCTATTTGATCCAGTACTTTAGAGATTTGATTGAGAGACACTCCTGAAGAATTGGAAGAAGTTTTATGAGGATTTCAACACAATTGTTGATCTAAAAGCAGATTTGATGAGGACATTTCTGTGCAACACTATGAAACCCAAATTTGGAGAAGGGTATAAAAAAGAAGAGAAGAGCAAATAGAGATTATATATAAAGAGGATACATAGGATATGGATAGGAACAAAAAGAGAGGATCAGAGGCAAGAGCTAGAGCTAGACATTGAAGAAATTTTGCTAAGATCAACGAGAAGGCTGTGTTGAGATTTAAAGTTTGATTCCTTTATTCCTTCTTCTTCCATTGGGAATTATTCTCTTATATTAATCATCTATTTTAGGGAGTTTGTGAACCCTATTTAGATTGAATTTTAGTGAATTGTTTCTTCTGAAACATTATTATTATTCTATTAATGTTTTTTTCTCTACGTGGTGATTATTCAATTTGATTATTGATTGTTTAGTGTAGTAAAATTCTATTCTTGTAAGTGCATGAGAAAATTGAACTTTGAATTTAATTCAATCAATTCATTTCATAATCTAGATTACTCGCAGGAGATTCTAGATTGTCTGGCTTGTTGATTGGACTTGCTTAAGTAGTCAACAATTTAAGAACTGCAACATTAAAACATTTTAAGTTTAGATTGATTTAGGGTGAATTCGTTTGAACGTCCTGATTAATCTGAAGTTAAGATAGTTGATTGCACATGTTTAGAGGATCATAATTTAGGCAATTCTTAGTCCATAGATTCAATATGTGCTTAAATTTGATTCAGTCAGAAGTAAGGGTGAGATAGAGTCCGTAATTTCCCAACCTTATTTCATGTTATCTTATCATGTTTATCTAGTTAGTTTATTTTCTTTTTCTATTATTTGGATAAAAATTAATTTGATTTTTTATCTACTACCTTGGAATTAGATAAGGTTAGGTTACACTAGTCCTCGTGGGTTCGACACCCTTACTCTTTATCATTATATTACTTGAATGACTAGTGCGCTTGCTAGTGTATTTAGAATGCATCAACTTTGATTTCCACATCAAATTCTTGAAGAAGTAGGATCCATCTCAGCAGTCTTGGCTTGGCATTCTTCTTGGCCATCAAATGGCGAATAGCGGCATGGTCAGTGTAAGCAATGACTTTTGAACATATTAAATAAGATCTGAATTTTTCAAAGGCATAGATGACTACTAAGAACTCCTTCTCAATTGTAGCATAATTCATCTGAGTATGGGTAAGAGTCCAACTCGCATAATAAATTACATGAATATTTTATTGTGAAGTTGACCCAAAATAGCGTTGATTGCCTCGTCACTAGCATCGCACATAGTTCAAAGGGCAAAGTCCAATCAGATGCAACCACCACAGGGGTAGAACTCAACTTGTCTTTAAGGCCCAAGAAGGCCTTTAGACAGTCATCATCAAAATCAAACTTCAGATCCATTGATAGGAGGTTTGTTAGAGGGTCTAGCTATTTTTGAGAACCCTTTTATAAATCTCCTGTAGAAGTTAGCATGACCTAGAAATTAAAGCTTCTAATATCTCTGACAGTAGTGGGTGGTGGTAAATTGGCGATGATATCTATTTTAGTCTGATCCACCTCTATGTCTTTTTCAGAAATTTTGTCGCCAAGCATTATGCCATCCTTCACCATGAAGTGAGATTTCTCCTCAATTCAACACCAAATTAGTCTCTTCACATCTCCTCAGCACTACTTCCAAATTTTCCAAACAATCAAAAGAGTCTCAAAATAAAGTGAAATCATCCATAAATACCTCTCGCATAGACTCACTCATGTCTGAAAATATGGCCATCATACATTGTTGAAATGTTGTTGGTGCGCTGCATAGGCCAAAGGGCATTCCTCTGTAAGTGAATGTACCATATGGGCAAGTGAATGTAGTTTTGTCTTGATCTTAAGGTGCCACAACAATTGAATTATATCCTGAATAGCTATCCAAGAAGCAATAGTAGTTGCGCCCTAACACTCGATCCAGCATTTGATCAATGAAGGGAAGGGGGGAAGTGATCCTTGTAGGTCGTCTCGTTTAGCTTTCTATAATCAATGCAAACCCTCCAACCAGTCACTGTCCTCTATGAAATTAGTTTGTTTTTTGCATTCTTCATTATTGTCATGCTTTTTTTCTTTGGCACTACCTACACAAAACTAATCCAATGGCTGTCAAAATATAGGATAAATTATACATGCATCCAGCAATTTGTTGACCTCCTTTTTCACCACTTCATTCAATGTTAGGTTTAATCTCCTCTGAAATTGAGTTGTGGGCTTGATGTCTTCTTCCATCAGTATCTTGTACATGCATATTGAGGGAGAGATTCCTTTGATATTTGCAATTGACCAAGCAATTGACTTCTTGTGCCTCCTCAAAACTTCAATCAGCTTCTTCTCCATCTCATCTGTCAAGTTAGAAGAAACAATAACATGATATGCTTTATTTTCAAGGAAGGAGTACTTAAGGTGAGGTGGCAGTTCTTTCAATGCTAATTTTGGAGCATCATTGTTTTCTTCTTCTAGCTGAGAATGTTCCTTCACTTCCTCTTCTAGATCCATATCAGAGTTTTCAGCATCTGGCTCTTTTGCAACATCATCTATAATTGCATTCAGCACACCTGAGGGATCATCTTCAAAAATATCAATGGAAAATCATTGGGAAAGCTCTGCAGGTTATTTCAACGAGCGGGCCACATCGAAGCTTAGGTCTTCATTGTTATTCTGAGGGTCAAGTTGCCTTGTTGTACATCAATCATAGTGTTTCCTATAGCAAAAAAGGGTTTCCCCAGGATATATGAGCATCTTGATTCTCATCCATGCCTTAACTAGAACATCTTCAACAATCCCCTTGGGCTTCTTCACAGACTGGTCTGCCAACTACAATAATACTTTTGACACCTTTAGTTCCCCATAACCCAACTTGAGGAACATCAAATAGGGCATACGATTAATGCTTGCATCCAGTTCACAAAGTGATTTAGAGCAATGAAAGTACCCTATGGTGCATGAAATAGTGAAGCTCCCAGGGTCCATCTTCTGGAGTAGTTCACTCTTTCAAATGGAACAACACTGAGGGGTCAACTTTATTAGACCTGCTTCTTCAATCTTTCTCTTATTTGATAGTATCTCTTTCATAAATTTCGCATAGCTAGGCATCTGTCTCAAGCCTTCATGAAAGGGTATGTTTATCTAACTGCTTAAATTTTTTTATAAACTTGGAAAACTGCTTATCCAATTGTTTCTTTTTGTATTTTTGAGGGTAAGGTAAAGATATACCTTTATCCAAATGGATTTCAGCAATTTTCTTCCCTGTCTCTTTTTGAATGTTTAGAGGGGAAGTATCAGTTGTCTCTTTAGCCTCCTGTTGACCTTTGGACTCTGCATTTGGATGGTCTTTAAGAAACTTTGGATCTTCAAGCTGCTTGCCACTCCTTGTATATATTGCCTTAGCCTCTCCTTCAGGATTCTTTTCTATATTACTTAGCCAAGATCCTGAGGCTTGTCCAGCAACCATGTTTGCCAATGGACCAATTTGTATCTCTATCTTGTGAATTAAGACATCATGATCTGACACCTTGGTCTCCATAGTATCAACCTTGTTCACAGTTTTGTTCCTAGCCCCCCTTGATGTCTTGATTCACCAGGAATTAAAGCTACATCTTCTATCATCTCATAGATCTCTTGTGGGCTCTTTTTGCCCAAGTTTGAACCTTCAGTAGAAGAGTCTGATTTGTCCTTGTCTTCCTAGAAAAGACCATTGTAGAAGTCCTCCAGAATTTGCCACATAGGAGTTCTATTGTCAGGGACCTTCGTCGGTACCTCCTTGTACCTTTCCCAACCTTCATAGATGGTTTCATCATCGTCATGTTTAAAGGCCCTCAAGTCGTTCCTCATCTTTGCTGCTTTCTGAGGTGGGTAGAACATGGAAATAAACTTCTCTATGAATTAGTCCCAAGTGGGATGGCTCCAGTAGGCAGGGTGCTCAATCATGTCGTCGCCTTGTCCCTCAGAGAAAAGGGAAATGGTCTCAGCTTTACTACGTCTTGAGAAGCATAATTGCACTTGAATGTGTTGCATATCCTAATAAAATTATCCAGTTGGATATATGGATTTTCATTCAGGACTCGTCCAAACTACTTTGTTTAAACCATCCTCACAATGGAAGGATTAATCTCAAAATTATTAGCAGCAATCGCTGGGAGGACCACATTTTGTGGATTCAACATTATTTTATTTAGAGGAAACATAATCCCTCATGGTAATCTCAGCATTTGGTGCAACAACAGCTTGTTCTTCGGCAATCTTTCTTTCTCTTCATAGATTTCTAATTGTCCTCTCGATTTCTGGATCGAAGTGTAACTTCATTCCCGAATTTGTAACTCGGAATCTGGTTGCTTTTAAATTATTGTCCAAAATGAGTGCCTCCTTGAGCTTGAGATTAGCATGAAAAATTCACAAGGATTTATGTAGATTTGCAAAAAGATAAATAACTCTCAACATAGTTCAATGAAATCAAAATAGGATAAAACTAATTTTCCCAACAACGACGTCAAAAACTTGATGCATGCTAAGTATACATGAAAATCGCTAGCAAATGCTAGTCGTATCAACTAATATAGAATGAGTAGAGTGTCGATCCCACGGGAAAATTGTTATCCTAAGGTTAACTCACTAAACTAAGGAGAGGGGTACATTGACTTTGGATAAGATGTATGTAGAAGAATTTAAAATAAAAGTAATTGATAATGATATGATCATTAAGTGTCAAAATGATGACATAAAGCACTAGACTCGGATGAATAAGTAGGAAAAATCTAACCTAAAAGATTAAAATTTAAATCCACTTATTCTTAAGAGGTTTAAGATTTACCTAAAATCTGATGTCCTCTCCAGGATGCATCAACTATCTCAAACTCAGACTCTATTATTCTTCACCAAGATGACAATTTAATCTATTGGAGTTTTGAGATGCAATGAATTGTAATCCTTATACTATGGATTGTTCCTCTCTAGGGTGACAATCTCATAGACCTCACACTTGACATTCCTCTCCAAGATGATATTAAGTGTGGCACAAAATGTTTTAACTAACAGAATTCATGGATCAATTCATGCATTCGAATGAAAATCAAGATCTCATATTCCCCTTCAAGATGCTAACAGATTATAACACCGTAAGAAGCATGAAAATCATTAAACATATCATGACATGCACAAAAGAAATTGGGGAAAATGAATTTTATATAAAAATTAGGGTTTCTCCAGGTTTTCCCTTTACAATTAAAATATCCAAAAAGAATCAACAAAATATAAAGGAGTTCATCTGGATATAAATAGGAGAAGAAAATAAATTACAACAATTATTCACATAAGTTTTACACCTTCTAGTTGATGATCCAACAACAATTTTGTCTTCTCCTTCTTTAGGTTTTTCCAAGCTTCAAGCATTCTTCCAAACGAGATTTTGGTGGCTATTTATAGGTGGGAAGAACCCATACTTGAGGAAAAAATCATCCAGGGGAAGATCATGCTCCATAATAGATCTTGGCCGTCGAAAATAGACTTGAAACGACCTACAAATCATAAAAGTCGCGCATGAAGAAAATTGTCACGGCCCGTGACAGAAATATCATGGTCCTGACTGAAAAATGTAACTAGGCGCGATTCACGTCATGGCCCGTGACAAAAATATCACGGCCATGACCGAATAGTAGTATTTGGCTGCATAATCAATATGGCCCGTGATATGAGAATCACGGCCGTGACCGAACACTTGCCTTTTCTCTAAAATGTGTCACGACCTGTGACAAAAATATCATGACCGTGACTGAACAACCTTAGTGTGTCATGATCGCAACACGGGCATGACTGAACAACAAATTGTTTTCTCAAAAAATCACGACCTGTGATTTGGGAATCACCACTGTGACCTAAGCATTGTTACTCCTTCCCTTGACATCACGACTCGTGATAGAATTGTCACGGTCATGATCGAAGCGAAGTTTTTTCTTTATCTGTGTCACAACCCATGACAAATCTGTCACTGTCGTAACCGAAGCTCTGAAGTCTTAATATATCCATTTTGACTCTGAATTTGGCCCCGATTTCGGTGGCCTTCTCTTGTTGAACCCATGAGTGCCCTAGACATACAAAAAGACCAATTATGTAAACTCTAACTAAAAAAATTATAAACAAATGAAATATATAATAAACAATTGCATATGATAACATAATGCATGAAAAAATGAGATAAAAATGATGTGAAAAATATCACTAAATTGTTGTGCATCAATAGCCATCATCATCTTTCCAATAAAATATCAAACTTCTCCAGTCTCATTGTTCCTATGGAGTTGATGAAATTAATTATGTTTGGGTCTCACAACAAAATGATGTGAAACTATGATGCACCACATGATGTTAAATTGTTTAGACATCTCCCAGTATCAATAGAGGTTCGATCCTAAGGAATATGATTATTTTCAAACAACTTAATTTAGACATAAATTTTATGATAATATTTATATGCGCAAAAGTAATGACATTCATAAATGAGAACAACAATGAGACATCACTATCATTAGAGAGTCATTGAACATATTTATCATAGTGCTAGAAATAGTTGAAGGCAATTTGCAAAGTAAAATAGTTTAAGGTTTTTTTTTACTAGTTGATGCATACATCTTACAACATATTTTAGGGTTTACATTAGGCATTATTCTGAGTCATTTTCACATTGCATGCATCTATTTTCTACTTTATTTGATTCGATTCTTCCAAGTCTGAAATCTACTCTTGTTTGATGTATTTTGTAGGAAATAATATTCAAAGGTGGAAGAAAGATCAAAATCAACTGAATATCGCAAATGAAATCAAAAAAGGATAAAATTAATTTTCCCTACAATGACGTCAAAAACTTGATATTCAAAGATGACAATTTAATCTATTGGAGTTTTGAGATGCAATGAATTGTAATCCTTATACTATGNATAAAATTAATTTTCCCTACAATGACGTCAAAAACTTGATATTCAAAGATGACAATTTAATCTATTGGAGTTTTGAGATGCAATGAATTGTAATCCTTATACTATGGATTGTTCCTCTCTAGGGTGACAATCTCATAGACCTCACACTTGACATTCCTCTCCAAGATGATATTAAGTGTGGCACAAAATGTTTTAACTAACAGAATTCATGGATCAATTCATGCATTCGAATGAAAATCAAGATCTCATATTCCCCTCCAGGATGCTAACAGATTATAACACCGTAAGAAGCATGAAAATCATTAAACATATCATGACATGCACAAAAGAAATTGGGGAAAATGAATTTTATATAAAAATTAGGGTTTCTCTAGGTTTGCCCTTTACAATTAAAATATTTAAAAAGAATCAACAAAATATAAAGGAGTTCATCCGGATATAAATAGGAGAAGAAAATAAATTACAACAATTATTCACATAAGTTTTACACCTTCTAGTTGATGATCCAACAACAATTTCGTCTTCTCCTTCTTTAGGTTTTTCCAAGCTTCAAGCATTCTTCCAAACGAGATTTTGGTGGCTATTTATAGGTGGGAATAACCCATACTTGAGGAAAAAATCGTCCAGGGGAAGATCATGCTCCATAATAGATCTTGGCCATCGAAAATAGACTTGAAACGACCTACAAATCATAAAAGTCGCGCATGAAGAAATTGTCACAGCCCGTGACAAAAATATCATGGTCCTGACTGAAAAATGTAACTAGGTGTGATTCACGTCATGGCCCGTGACAGAAATTTCACGGCCATGACCGAATAGTAGTATTTGGCTGCATAATCAATATGGCCCGTGATATGAGAATCACGGCCGTGATCTAACAGTTGCCTTTTCTCTAAAATGTGTCACGGCCTTTGACAAAAATGTCATGACTGTGACTGAACAACCTTAGTGTGTCATGACCGCAACAAGGGCATGACTGAACAACAGATTTTCTTCTCAAATCACGACCTGTGATATGGGAATCATGACCGTGACCTAAGCGTTGTTACTCCTTCCCTTGACATCATGGCCCATGACAGAATTGTCACGGCCATGATCGAAAAGCAGTTTTTTTCTTTATCTGTGTCACAACCTATGACAAACCTATCACCACGGTGATCGAAGCTCTAAAGTCAGTATATATCTATTTTGACTCTAAATTTGCCCCCGATTTCGGTGGCCTTCTCCTGTTGAACCCATGAGTGCCTTGGACATACAAAAAGACCAATTATGTAAACTCTAACTAAAAGAATCATAAACAAATGAGATATATAATAAACGAACGCATATGCTGATAGAATGCATGAAAAAAATGAGATAAAAATGATATGACAAAAATCACTAAATTGTTGCGCATCAATAGCCATCATCATCTTTCCAATAAAAAAAATCAAACTTCGATCCGGTCTCATTGTTCCTATGGAGTTGATGAAATTAATTATGTTTGAGTCTCACAACAAAATGGTGTGAAACTATGATGCACAACCTGATGTGAAATTGCTTAGATATCTCCCAATATCAATAAAGGTTCAATCCTAAGGAATATGATTATTTTCAAACAACTTAAATTAGACATAAATTTTATGATAATATCTATATGCGCAAAAGTAATGACATTCATAAATGAGAACAACAATGAGGCATCACTATCATTAAAGAGGCATTGAACATATTAATCATAGTGCTAGAAATAGTTGAAGGCAATTTGCAAAGTAAAATAGTTTAAGGTTTTTTTTACTAGTTGATGCATATATTTTACAAAACATTTTGGGGTTTGCATTAGGCATTATTCTGAGTCATTTTCACATTTCATGCATCTATTTTCTACTTTATTTGATTCGATTCTTCCAAGTCCGTAATCTACTCTTGTTTGGTGTATTTTGTAGGAAATCATATTCAAAGGTGGAAGAAGGATCAAAATCAACTGAATATCACAAATGAAATCAAAATAGGATAAAACTAATTTTCCCGACAACGACGTCAAAAATTTGATGCATGCTCAGTATACATATAAATCGCTAGCAAGTGCACTGGTCGTAACAAGTAATATAGAATGAGTAGAGTGTCGATCCCACGGTAAAATTGTTATTCTAAGGTTAACTCACTAAACTAAGGAGAGGGGTACATAGAATTTGGATAAGATGTATGTAGAAGAATTTAAAATAAAAATAATTGATAATGATATGATCATTAAGTGTCAACTTGATGACATAAAGCACAAGACTCGGATGAATAAGTAGGAAAAAATCTAACCTAAAAGATTAAAATTTAAATCCACCAATTCTTAAGAAGTTTAAGGTTTACCTAAAATCCGATGACCTCTCTAGGATGCATCAACTATCTCAAACTTATAGACTCTTTTATTCTTCTCCAAGATGACAATATAATCTATTGGGGTTTTGAGATGCAATGAATTGTAATTCTTATACTATGGATTGTTCTTCTCTAGGATGACAATCTCATAGACCTCACACTTGACATTCCTCTCCAGATGATATTAGTGTGGCACAATATTTTTTAACTAACATAATTGATGGATCAATTCATGCATTCAAATGAAAATCAAGATCTAATATTCCCCTCCAAGATGCTAACAGATTATAACACCATAAGAAACATGAACATCATTAAACATATCATGACATGCACAAAAGAATTTGGGAAAAATGAATTTTATATAAAAATTAGGGTTTCTCCAAGTTTTCCCATTACAATTAAAATCTCCAAAAAGAATTAACAAAATACAAAGGAGTTCATCTGGATATACAATAGGAGAAGAAAATAAATTACGACAATTATTCACAGAAGTTTTACACCGTCTAGTTGACGATCCAACAACACTTTCGTCTTCTCCTTCTTTAGGTTTTTCCAGGCTTCAAGCATTCTTCCAAACGATATTTTGGTGGTTATTTATAGGTGGGAAGAACCCATACTTTAGGAAAATCGTCTAGGGGAAGATTATGCTCCATAATAGATCTTGGCCATCAAAAATAGACTTGAAATGACCTCCAAATAATAAAAATCACGCATAACGAAAATTGTCACGGCCCGTGACAAAAATATCATGGTCCTGACCGAACAATATAACTAGGCGCGATTCACGTCATGGACCGTGACAAAAATGTCACGGCCATGACCGAAGAGTAGTACCTGGCTGCATAATCAACATGACCCATGATATGAGAATCACGACTAGAAAAAAAACACTTCCCTTTTCTCTAAAATGTGTCACGGAATGTGACAAAATGTCATGAACGTGACTGAACAACCTTAGCGTGTCATGACCGCAACACGGCCATGACTGAACAACAATTTTTTTTCTCTGGAAGTCACGACCCTATGATATGGGAATCATGACCGTGACCTAAGCATTGTTACTCCTTCCCTTGACATCACGGTCCGTGACAGAATTATCGCGGCCATGATCGAAGCGCAATTTTTTTCTTTATCTGTGTCACAATCCATGACAAATCTGTCACCACCGTGACCGAAGCTCTGAATTTGACCCTGATTTTGGTGGCCTTCTTTGTTGAACCCATGAGTGCCCTAGACATACAAAAAGACTAATTATGTAAACTCTAACTAAAAAAATCATAAAAAAATGAAATATATAATAAACGAATGCATATGCTGACAGAACGCATGAAAAAATGAGATAAAAATGATATTAAAAATATCACTAAATTTCTGCACATCAATAGGCATCATTATCTTTACAATAAAAAATCAAACTTCGATTCGGTCTAATTGTTCCTATGGAGTTGATGAAATTACTTTTGTTTGAGTCTCGCAACAAAATGCTGTGAAACTATGATGCCACGTGATGTGAAATTGCTTAGACATCTCCCAATATCAATAGAGGATTGATCCTAAGGAATATGATTATTTTAAAACAACTTAAGTTAGACATAAATTTTATGATCATATCTATATGTGCAAAAGTAATAACATTCATAAATGAGAACAACAATGAGACATCACTATCATTAAGGAGGCATTGAACATATTAATCATAGTGCTAGAAATAGTTGAAGGCAATTTGCAAAGTAAAATATGTTAAGGTTTTTTTTTTGCTAGTTGATGCATGCATTTTACAACATATTTTAGGGTTTGCATTAGGCATTATTCTGAGTCATTTTCACATTACATGCATCTATTTTCTACTTTATTTGATTCGATTCTTGCAAGTCTGAAATGTAGGATCTGGATGGCACCAAGAGTGGGGGTGAATCGGTGTATAAAAACTTTTACTACTTTTGTTATGCTAGATTAGTTGAATTATATTTAGCGGAAGCATATAAATTCAAAGGCAAGTAGATAGAGAGAGATCAGAGAAAAATGAACAAACAAACAAACAAACACAAGGTTTGTTGACGAGGTTCGGCCGAACTCTTTGCCTACGTCCCCGCTCCAGTATTCTTGCACCCGAGATCTCCGGAGATCACTAACTCCTTCTTCAAGAGCGAAGGCTCCCTTACAAACTTCTCCTTTCTTGCTCGAGAACAAGGAGACAACCTCTTGCAGTTCACTCAGAACTCTCAATCCCTTTTATCCTGAATTCTTCACTCGAATCGCAGAAGGGGAACTAAGGCTTTCTATCGCTCAATGCTCTCACTGAATATTTGCCAAAGTTACTTTCCAAGACTCTTGGGATTACAATATATAGTCTGCACTA
>LTAE01004833.1:16984-30691 GCA_001647135.1 Pontederia paniculata | reverse complement strand
CCTGGCAGTCTTTCGGTCATCCATTGTCTCCTCACTGAGCCCTCTTGACGACCGCTCCCAAACCTTGTATAGGAAGTTGTTGTGTTGGGGTCGCCCATTCTTCAATCATCGGGCGACCTCCCCAGTATAGCCTTTTACTCCGATCGTCCACCTCTTCATATCTGATCGATCGGTCTACCTCTGATCCCTCTCCTCCATTATCGGTCGCCCTCTTTACTTCTTTGGTCGACCGTTTATACTCTGTTGCTCCTCATCACATGTTCTCTCCCTCTGATGTTGGTCGACCGTTTCATATACTTAGAGCACCCACTGCACACATGTAGTTCTTCTGATATATATTACGTGTGCACTGGTCGTCCATTCCTTCAACCCAGGTAGATTGATTAACTCCTGATCCCTCTTCATATACTCCATTCTTCAGCTCTTTATATGTATTCTCCCTTTAATACTGATCGACTGCTTCATATGCTTGGGACGCCCAGTGCACACATGTAGTTCTGCTGATATATGTTACGTGTGCACAGGTCGCCCATTCCTTCAACTTTGGTCGATCTGTCATCTCCTGAACTTGAATCAACCTGTTATAGCATTCAGCTCAACAAGTTCATCAATATAGACTAAATTCACTTACAAATTTGTGATCATCTAAACACACTCGAGATCCTAGATTCAACATTTTTTTCTCATCTAACAAGGATAATTCTGTAGAAGCCTATTGTGATGTTGATTGGGCATCTTGCTTATTCACTAGAATATCTTTATCAGCCTTTTGTGTGAAGATTAGAGGGTTATTGGTTTCGTGGAAATCAAAGAAACAAACTACAATCTCAAGGTCCTCGGCAGAATCATAGTATAGAAGCATGGCACTAGCTGTAGCTGAACTCATATGGTTGGATAGGTTATTTGTAGAATTGTGTCTGCCATTCAAGAAACCAATGTCAATTTTTTGTGATAGTAAGGCTGCAATTCAAATTGCTGAGAATCTAGTATTCCACGAGAGGACAAAACACATAGAGGTTGACTGTGCGTGAAAGGATGCAGCAACAACTGATCAAATTGAAGCATGTTTCGACGACAGAACAAGTTGCAGACTTGCTGACAAAGGTGCTATGTAATAAAAAACATGACCATTTAACAAACACGTTGGGTTTGTTAGATGTATACAAACCAACAACTTGAGGGGGAGTGTGAGCTCTGCAAATATCAATGTGGTCTATTGTTACATTGGTAGCATGTTAGACTATGTTACTTAAGTAGTTGCTATGGTATTAATTATATGCTGAGGTGTACAACTAGAAGATATTTTTACTAATGATTGGTAATATAAATAGAAGGGGTTGTAGCTTTCATTCATATTAGAAAAATAAGAAAAAATTCTGAGTTCTTCCCCCCAAATATCTCATATTCTTCTTCTCATATTTCTTACTCTGTTTATGCTAAAGTTTCCATGGAGATCTGGTGATCTTGACAGGAGGTAACGTCGAACCAGACGCCGAGGAGGAAGAGCTGCTGAGAAGAGGAATCAATAGTAGTTGAATTAACGGGGAAGAAGCCAAAGGCAAAGTCACCGGAGGGGGAGGGCAAGGAGGCGGTGGATCCGAAAGCGGTAATGGTGGTTCCTCTCTTCATGTTGGTGCTCTCGGCGCCCGTTATCGAGGTCGTTAGTGGCAGGAGGAGGAAGATGTAGAGGAGGAGGAGGAGGTGGTGGTGGTGGCGGCGGACGGTACGAGCCATAATTGTGATGAATTGAGAACGGAGGAGGAGGAGGATGCTGCAACCCAAAAGTACGGCTAGTGGGTTAATAATGTGGTGGGTGGAGTCTGCGACAGCAGCAAAATTTTCCACGCGGCACTTTGTCCTAAACTATGACTTGGACGACGACTACATTTTTTATTCCGTTTGGGTAAAGATGATGATTACGGCCTTCGGAAAGCAGTATTTGGAATTATAAAAGCGGGCCACGGGCTTTAGGTAGCTATTCTTCAAATGAAAAATAATTCACATAAAACATTTAAAATAAAATAAAATAAAATAAGCATACATAAAACTGCATAAAAATTATAGAAACACCTAAATTTTTAGCTAAAACATTTTCACACCAAAAATCTTCTAATTCAAATATTAAATAGTATAACATAAACATAGTATTAAATGCATGAATTATTATTAAACACATCATACGAGTGAACATTTTTATATGAACACTCATATTTAATCAGTGCCTTCAATAACTAAGTATTATGCATTATTTCAACTTTTATTTTTATATACATAGTAAACAACATAATATTAAATTATCATAATTTTAATAATTTAAAATCAAACGATAAATTCTTCAACTAAATAGGATATTATCTTATAATAAAACATAACTCGTTGAATATATATGTATGTTGATGTTTCGTAGAAACTTATATACTCTTTATATTATTTGTTTCTAAAAATAATTTTTCCTAATAGGTGTCACAAGTACTATGCATGCTATTTGTTTTGCTTCATTTAAATAATATTTGAAATAAAAAATGTCATCAATGTCAAAAAAAAATTTTTTTTCCTCTCACTTACTCAATGAAATAAAAAATGTCATCAATGTCAAAAAAAAATAAATTTTTGCTCTCACTTACTCAATGATATATAAAGTGCTGAACATTATAATATCTAAGAAATCAAATGAACAAATCACAAAAAAATAGAAAATTATAAATGCATTTTAAAGTTTTACAATGTTGTAAAATCATGCACATATAACATACATAGGTACATCAAACATATGTTTGTCAATGTGATTCATATCTGAATATGAACTTATGCTTTATTAAAATTTATTTATGAGTGAAAATTTTAACACAAAATTATTCTATATTAAAACTTGTACATTAAGATTTATCTATGGGCAAAATTTTAATACATCATTATTCCATTTTAACTTTTATATTGGAAGAAATAAATAATAACATTCTTCCATCCTAATTAAATAGAAAAGTACAATAAAGATCCCAATGGATGAATTTAATGTATCTTTTATTTGAATTAAAATTTAGTGTCATATCCTAAATGTAATTTACATAATTCTAAAATTATAAATGTATAATTATATAATTTAAGATTTTGAGACTACTCTTTAGTTATTAAAAAATACTAATCAAATAACATCATGATAAATATGTTAAAATATGCAAATTTTATGCATCATATAAGTCAATGATTAATTTAAAATGTAAGCAATTCCTTAATCGACATTAAAATAAATTTTACTATTTTGACAAGAGATAATTTTTCATAATGATTATCAAATAGTCAAAGCTATAAAACTATAGCTACTCATTTTGGCATAAAAAAATTAAAATTTATTTATTACATGTAAATTTCAAATATTCAATTTTGTAAATTTTCATTGGCAAAATTTTTCATAAAGTGAATGATAGCCTACATAATCCAGTCAATCATACTAACATACTTTTTAGACCAAACTAAAATATATTTGCTATGCAATATGCATAAACTAAAAACATTATGTATTATTTTAGAAAAAAGTACATTATTAAATAAGTATAATAAAATCATACGTTTGATATTACAAAAATAATACATGTGGAGTCATAATATATTTTCTCAAAAATAAATACTTTATATGATCAAAGAAAGTAAATGACTTAAAGCAACATTTGTAGTCTCATAAATACTTTTCCAAAAAAAAAAACTTTGCATTGTAGAAAGTATAACAAATTCATACTTTTGATAAATGCAAAATTTTGTGATATAATAAAATATGATAACCAACATAAGACTATCAATAAATTGTATGTATTTGACATTTAGTCTAGTATAGAAAAATATGACAAAAAATTATCATAAAATGATCAAACACAAACAATAGTGTGATAACTTAATAGTATAAGGATGACACCTACGAAAAGAAAAAAAATTCAAAATCATGTAACTATGAAAATTTATACTTTTGATAAATACAGAATAATATGCTTTTTAAAAAGATGTAAATTAGTACCATACAACTTAACAATGTAGGAATAGTATCTTCCAAAATTAATAATCTTGCAAAATCATGAATTATGACAAATGATAATATTAATGAGTATTTAAAAGGTTTTAATGGGTGTATAAATCACTTTTTGACTTATACATGTCAATCAAGTATTTGACGATTAAGATTAGATATGATATAAGTAATTTATTTTCGAATGAAAAAGTTACTTTTATTTTTTGATAAAAAAATAACTTTTTATATTAGATTTATTTTTTTTGAGACGTATATTAGATGCATTGATTGACATGTATAAGTCAAAAAATAATTTACACACCCAATTAAATCCATTTAGGGTTTAATTGGTGTATAAATCACTTTTTGACTTATAAATGTCAATCAAAGGCGGAGGGACAGGGGTGCACTGGCACCCCCTGGAATTTGAACATTTTAATAGTAGGAATGCTTAAATGTCAATATTTGTACACTATATCTGGTCAAGGGTTCGATTCTTCCCATTTGCATTATGTTATATTTTTTTTCTAGTCCATTGTCAGCTGCCCATAATTTGAATTAGTGTTGCCTATATTAAAGTCCATGTAAATTAAATTCCAGCCCATCCTATACTCCAAATGAATTCAATTGGAGTTTGAGTCCAAATAGAATTAGTATAGGAATATAATTACATAATTAGCACAATTTGCATTAAAAAAATCATCAAAATATTTTTCTTAAAGCAAATTAAAGCTGTAAAAAAAGTTTTGAAATTTAGTAATAAGTTTTTGACTCCATAATTATTTTTTATTATACTTATTTTAGTTTGTTTTAACATCAATTCTTTTCATGTTAATCATTATTAATTTATATTATTTGATTTCAAAAAAATATATATTAAAATTTTATCTAGAATTTTATTATCATATTATTTATCTCTTATCAAATTAGATATGCTTATAATACTATGTTTATTACTTAATCTTTTGTAAATCTTTTTTCATAGTTATTTTACAATTGTGTAATCGAATAGGTGACCAGAATAATTATTTAGTAACATAAAAAAATATTTTTTACACTATCACTAGCGATGTCATTCTCAATAAATTTTAAAAAAAATCTCGTCGAAATTAATTATTAAAATAGATATCATAATTATTTAAAATGGTTTTTATATTATTTTATTTTAAATTTTTTATGATGATATTAGTTTAATATGTGCACCCCTGAATAACTACTCTAGTTCCGCCCCTGATGTCAATCAAGTATTTGACGGTTAAGATTAGATCTGATACAAGTAATTTATTTTCGAATGAAAAAGTTAGTTTTATTTTTTGATAAAAAACTAACTTTTTATATTAGATTTAATTCCAATCGTTAGATGCATTGATTGACATGTATAAGTCAAAAAATAATTTACACACTCATTAAACCCTTATTTAGGGTTTAATGAGTGTCTAAATCACTTTTTGACTTATACATGTCAAGTATTTGAGGTTATGATTAGATCTGATATAAGTAATTTATTTTTGAATGAAAAAATTAGTTTTATTTTTTGATGAAAAACTAACTTTTTATATTAAATTTAATTCCAACCGTTAGATGAAGCATATAAATAAATAAAATAGTACACAAGCTTTTAGTCATAGCCTAAATAATAATGTGTTTATAGCAGCACCGGAGCCAAAAAAAAAGTGGGTCCATAAAATTAGTATAACAATATATAGGAGGAAAAAATGCTCAATGTAAAAATACTGTTTTTGACATTATTTTTTATGAAATTTATTTTCTAAACCCTATCAATAATTGTATCTTAATAACCTTACGTTGCTAAACATATTATATAAACTTAATGATATAAAAATTGAAAGTTTATGAGAAACAACTTATTATTTAAATACAAAAAAGTGATAACTTTATGTTAATTATTAATAATTAAACTTAAAATAAATAATCACATAATTGTATATTTCTTTCATTAGATAGAAATTGCATATTTAAAAGTGAAAGAAGAAAAAAAAATACAAGCCCTCTTAGATTAATATAAGTATCATATGAAATTTGATAACATAATAATAGTTAGACGATTAATGTTTTTGAAAAGTGAAATTAGTAATAGTCAATATAGTTATTAATGTTAAGATTATTTTCTATAAAGATTTTATTTTTTGAAAAAAAATATTAAAATGATATCATTAATAACTTTATATTGTTAAAACTTATGAGATTATACTTAACTATAAATATAAAAAAATATTTAAACTGATGGAATTATAAAAAAAGATTGTTATTTTTAACTTACAAAATTGACAAAATGTATAAAAGAAAAATGCATACAATTTATACAATAAAAATTTGTGATACTTGATACTAATAAAAATCGATATTAAACAAAATGTAGTTAATATATTTATTACATTTAAAATTATCGCAGTTAAGTTAAATTATTTTAATTGAATATAAAAAATGTCAAATTGAAAAGAGTAAGACAAAAAGAATTAATTAAAACATATATGTACAAGATGTGTGGAGTACAAAAGTTGAATCAATAATAAGCCAAGCGTAGGAAGGTACCTGCCTTTGTCGTTGTTTATAACAAAGATCTTCTAACTCGAAAGCTAACAATATGATAGTTAAAAGAATTCAGGACCTTGCCCTTTGAAGTATTTATATGCTTCCTTCAATCGATAAGTTATGGAATGGAGTGGTATGTGGAATGGGTCATTTAGTCATCGGGAAGTTGCTCCAACATGTTTTTTGGCGAAGAAAGAGTAACACTTTGACACAAAGAAAATATATTATTTTGATCATATTTTATTAAACAAAGATAATAATATATATTACTAGAGTAAGAATAATGTTTTTTAAAATGGCAATAATAATTCTCGAAAAAAAATGCTGACTCCAACAATTTTACCCCTAAATATATTTCTCTCTTTTACCTATTTAATTTTTTTGAACTTCTTTAAATCTCTCTAATTTTCATATTATCAATTTGTGCAATAATCCTCCATAATCCTTCCCGAATAAATATAAATAGTTTGCTTATCGTTTAAGTTTGTGTTTTAAAAATTTTTTAACCGTAAAGGAAAATATTTTAGAGTTAAAAATTGCTATTTGATTTTAAAATTTATTAATATAAGTTAATTTGATTAAGAGAATATGCGATTATGTGATAAATAATATCTTGCCTTGTTTTCTAAAACTAGGTTGAAATTTTATTATGCCCTTTGATAGAATTTTAACTAATTACAGTAAATATATTTGAAAACAAAGAGTCACTAGAATAATTAACTTTGGATTTCTTCGTTATAACAAACATAGGTTCAAAAATAAAAAATGGCAAGATAACAAAAGTATAAATATCATAATATTTTATATTGAAATATTACCTGAAATATACAAATTAGTGAAAAAATAAAATAATAATAAAAATAAATAAAGAGATGATAACGGTAAAATTGGTTGAACAAATTTGAGGAGTGATAATAGTATTTTTTGAAGATTGGGATGGTTACTAATTAGTTTGGGATAATATGCCTTTTGCCATAATGTTGGTAAAGGAGAATATTGACAATCTTTGCGATGGTCCAACAAATCGTTGTGAATATTTCATAACAATAAAGTAAACAAGAGAAAAAATATTGATGCATATGTTTCTAATGTATATATATATATATATAAACAAAGGAAAAAATCTGCAAACAAAGAGGTTAACTTAGAGAGTTTCACTTGGAACAATATTTCATGATAGATGGGTGTTGTCGTTGGACTACATGAATAAAAATGCCATGTGGGAGTGAAAGGAAAAAGACGAAAGAAAATGTAAAAGTAAGACGTAAAAAATCATAGACAAAAACAATAAAAGATAAGAAGATGATAATAGAAAATAGACAAGTATACACACAATACACACACATATATATACCTCGACAATTTTGGTGCCACCTGATGCAACGGGGGTTGTAAGTGAAGAAGATTATAACTTTCGAATGAATCTTTTGATTTCGTAGAGTTTGTGGGAGGACCAGGAGATGAGATTCGAGCCAAAGAATATGACATGACCACCAACTAATTTACCTAATCGTCAAGTGAACCAACACAATATGTATTAGAGAAAATCAGAAGCTCTGTAGAAGGTGAAGGGGAGAGAAAAAGGTTGACGTTTGATGCAATGCCAAGATATAGTAGAATGCTTTTGACCGCCTTCCATTGAAAAGTAGTCGGAGCATGCATAAACTCTCATACTCAATTAATTGCAATGGCTAAGTTCGAACATGCGACCACTATATAATGCAGTGAGCCAACCACTTGATGATAAAGTGTAAGATATGAAAAAGGCTATAATCAACAAGGAGCCCATTGAAAAGGCAAGTGGAAAAGAGACAACCTGAGAATTTTGCATATAAATCTTGATTAAGAGATTCCAAATATATTTTTGTTGAGAGAATAAAATATGACCATGATGAGTCATAACCTCAATGCCAAGTAAATAATGGTGTCATCGAGATCCCGAATGGCAAAAGCTTAGCCAAGATGATGTATGACCGCATTGAGAAGTGTTGAAGAGATCCTAGTGCTGATTAAATCATCCACATAAACAATGAGATATATAATAGAATTTGCTCTATTATATACAGATAAGGATCTGTATTTGAAGGCACAAAATCAACATTCCGCAACACTCCTTGAAGCTTGAAAAACCAGGCACGCAATGCTTAAAAAAGGCCATATAAAGAACGCTAGAGAAGACAAACATGATTAGAAAAGACAAGGTGATTAAATCCCATATGTTTATGCATGTAAAACATCTTTTAGAGTTCTCCATAAAGAAAAGCATAGCTCACATCGAGATGGCGTATAAACCAACCACACATTAGTGCGATAGAAATAATCAACCAAATCGTAATTTGATTGATAATGTGGCTAAATTCTCCATAAGATCAATACATTTACATTAATTAAAACCTTTGGTGTAACACCCCTAGAAGATCACCATGCCATCTGGTAGAATGTCTTTCGGAGACGCTATCAACTTAGATCTTTAACTTTATTTTTGACCAAATTACATAAAATAAATGCAGAAGCCAATACTTTAAAAATAAAATATCCGCCAAATAGAATATCCTTTAACATTGTTAAATAAAGAAAATTATAACTAAATGAAATAGATTTGACTCAATCTAAAACTGATCATGTGCAACCATCATATCAAAATCATCTGCATTGTAAGTGCCATCACCTATTTAGTATCATGTTCTCTTGCAGGATCAAAATCAAGGAACACAATTCTCCCATAAGTGATGAAGCCTAATATATAAAAGGTAATAAGGCAATATGGTAAACCATATATGTATGTACAATAAGAAAAATAATTTACATAGTCAATAAGTTTGCTTTACTTAACTTTACATTTTTGCCTTCTTATCTTATCATTTCAATAACTTATGGTTCGACCATTACTTTTGGTCCATCACTGACAAGAATATCAATTGCATCCCTCATTATGATGCTCATAATCAATATGGTGAAGCCCAATTGAGCTTCTATTGGTGACCACCTTATTCTTCTTTATTTTTGTTGTCTTTCATTATTTAAACAATAAAACTTTTAGTGAGCCTTTATTAGTTATAAAGGTCATTGGCTTTCATCCTGACTCCCTTAAGGCTAACTAGGCCTTGGGGTCCCACATCTGACTCAATAAATTCGATTCTCGGAGGAATCCTTTGCCCCTGAAGGAAAAACTCGATTCTCGAAGGAACCCTTCTCCCTCGAAGAAACGAACATTACGTTGGAACCAATTCATACTCTTCATAGATAAATTTAATTACATGCAATATTCATTTTAGCCCCCATTTAAACTTTAGATTATGACTCATACAACCATCATTAACGCATACAATATAATCAATTCAATGGAACATAATCAATAAGGGTGTAGGGTGGTTAATTATTGAAACATGACCTATATCTAGTCTGGACACGACCCATTTTTGAGTGATCATCGTTCTCGGTGAACCCATCAGGACACAACATGCGTCGGGAGAAGACACGACCGATGTCATATGTTTGATGCGTCGGTGACACGGTTGCTTCATCGTCGATTAGAGCATGGCCCCCATCAGGGCGACACAACCTGCATTTGTCGGATACTATCCGATCACGCAACCGTGCCCGAGATGGACACAGTCCATGTCGAATTAATGTCGATGTCGATCGAGAAACACGATCTGCATCATGGGAGATGATGCCCTTTTCCATTTGTCCTCGTATTGCTCGTGAAGCACAACAAGTGGCATGGAAGACGTATCCGTTTGCACGCCGAACACAGACCGTGTCGCAGAGGATGCAATCCATGTTTGATACATGCTTTCTCCTTAATTACATACCTTGATTTTTTATTGGTCGATTCCTGTTCGTCGAGTTCATCTTCCCGTAGGAGAGAGAGAGAGAGAGAGAGAGAGAGAGATTTCTGATGTTTTAGGCTTGGAAGAAGAAATAATTAGGGTCTCCCCTTCATTAAACCTCTTATTTACAAGGGTGCTTGGGGAGTAATCCATGTCAAACTCAACCTAATCCTTTATTATTTTATTTTATCCTAGAATCCAATTATATAAAATTTTAGTTATCTTGGAGTCCGGTGACTCAACATAGCTCGTGTTCACCTAAAACACGGCATGTGTTGGTGTGACGTGGTCCGGTCCTATCCGGATGCAGTACAATCCAACTTGTGTTTTCATTGAACACAACCCGTGTTGAGGTGATGTAGTACGCGTCCTACTCGGACATGTCGCGTGTTTAGTCGGGGTCGTAATTTGAGCACAACATGGCCCGCATCCTATGAGATCACGATCCGTGTTGAGCAATCTTTTTTTTCTGGTTTATATTCCTTTCGTGTGAGCCATTTAGCACGACCCGTGTCTAGGTTGGACAAGGTTTATGTCGAATCATAAATTTGAGTTGGGGTGTTATATCATAACCTCCTTAAAAAAAATTTGTCCTCGAATTTAGCCCCAACATCTATGATCTACTTGCCCGTAATTCCCTTTCTTGATAAGTGAGTATTACATCATTATGCCTTCGATAACCTCCTTAGAATATAGCCCTATCTCTAGGCTATAAGTTGGGTCTAGGGTGCATACCTTTGGGTTCAGCCTCCATGTTGTACACCCTACCTGTGGTAAGGGTTTGAGGGCCTCTTGCTTCTCGAGTATCTTGATCACCTATCTTTTGATCTAGACATTCTCTTATGTAATAGCCATGCTTTCCATAATTTATGCACGTACCTTGTGGAGACATTCCCTAGCATGGTACCCCTAATAGTGTGGGAAAACTTTTCTACCCTCTTCTCTTCTTGTTGTTGTTTCCCTTTGTGAGGTGGGTGAGGGATATGGCGCTCCTCTTGGTGGTTGTCTCTCCCATTTGTAGCTTTTCTTGTCTACCATCATCCCGCCAAGCTATATCCTTCTCCTTTTGAGTCTTCTGTCACTCCTCGTGATCCCTATCTAATTCTGATGCGAGCTCCAAGGCGTCCTTCATGTTTTTGAAGTTTTCATTCATGACATTGGTCTTTAATCCAGGATGTAACCCATTGACAAATCTATTTGTCATGAATCTTTCATTCTTATCCAAACTACAATACCTCTCAAGCCATTGGAACTTGACTAGGTATTGTTCGACCGTCATGTCCCCTTATTTCAACTACAAAAATTTCTCCTGCATTCGGTCTTTCTGATACTGGGGTTGGTAGTGCGCCTCGAAAGCCTCCTTGAAGTCCTTCCATGAGATGATGCCATGTGCGACAAATTGGTGCTTTTGGTGGCTTTCCACTAGTCCTTAGCATGGCCAATGAAATGATTTATGGCGAAGATGATCTTTCGCTCTGCAGCATATTGCATCTCTGTGAAGATCTCTTCTATTTTCTCTATCCATTTCTTCGCTTGACCAAAGTCTTAGTCTCCCTTGAATTCAGGAGGGTGCTCCTTTAGGAATATCTTGATAGTATCCTTGGATTCCTCCCTTTGATGTTCCTTTTGATCAACTCTTATAAGACTATTCAAGAAAATGTTGTGATCCTCAAATGAAGGTATAAAATACTCCTCGATGTGATTTGATGTCGAATGTTCTATGTGAGGAGGATTGTCTCGCCTATACGTGGAATGTTGTGGAGGCATCTATACACATAAGTATATCATTATGTTAGTAATGACATCTATATTATCCTTAGTCTAACCTTTATTTGATGGTGCAATGGTGGTTCATGATGCTTGCACATTATCCTTAAATACTTAAAGGCAGGTAAGAAGTGCCCCTCGTTAAACTCTGATATCTTCTGTAATGCTCCTAGAAGATTGCCCCGTCACTTGGCATAATGACCTCCAGGAGGCGCTATCGACTTACATCTTTGACTAATCCTCTTCATTAGAACTCTTATTTATAGGTGATGACAGGGAATTCACTCCCATTTTCATATGCAAATATTATACTTTTTCATGAAATTATGCATCATTTACATATATTGCCACATCTTTTTACAACAATTGCATCATTTAAAATTTCCTAGGCATAAATACACATTCAAACCCAATGACCTTTTTTTTATTAAAGATTTGGATGATTTATGCTTGATTTCTTCTGTAGGAATTCATCCAAAGTCGAACGACGTTTGTGCTGGAAACTGGACCTGGGGGTACCTATGCGTCACTACATGCCAAACGCCACTAGAAGACAAATACGAAATAGAATATGCAGATTCCTCTGCCAGCTCTTATGGTCCAAAAAAAGAAGGTTCCTTGGTAGCTTTCAAGGAATATTGGCAGGGCTATGCAAGGGACAAGAGCATCTAATGATTGGAGAAAAGGAAGAGGATAAAAGGCAAAATGGCAGGAGAAGAAGGGGTTCCGCTCTGCATCCGAGAGGAGGTGGGAGGAGCCACCTCCATTGCTGAGGAAAGAAGAGAACCAGAGCTGAAGAAGGAGGTTTCTACGCTGAGATTTGGAGAATATCATTGGTTTATGTTTGTTGATTCTTGTTTGTATCTATTTCCAATTATGAACTCTTGTATTATCATGTTTGTGATGTGTTTGATGACTGTTGGAGGCTAAACACTTAGGCCTGGATATGGGATGATTTGAGAATGTCTACTTGTTGTATGAACTTATCTTTTAATGCATTTGAGTTTCCATTCGACCTTCCAATCTTCCCTTTTGTTATGTACTTTGTATACGTGCTGATTTTTATGCTATGAATCGCAAGCTATTAATTCCATGGAGGTTGGGATCACAGAGGTTCAACCCATTCCATTTGAGAACATATAATTTGCAGTTCTTACTTTTGATGTTTTGCACATTTGGATTCGAATGTCGTGAGCTATTTGTTATTTCGCCTATGATGGAAGGTTGGGATCCGAGATGCTTAATTTTCTCCAAGGTAGAGTAGTAGCTAGCTCTTATCTTTATATATCACATCTACAAAGGATCGGGATCCGAGAGGCTTGACCCCTTTGTTTAAGGTATTTGTGGGGGGATCGAGAGGCGCCTATGGATATCTAGGGGAGATTGGAGAGAGGTTATCAATGGCATTCAAGAGAGTTATGTGAGAAACTTCTAGGGATTTTGGTTCAAGTCTTGTCTGCAAGAGTAGCTAGGTTTGATTCCTTAATGTCTCAAGTCGATATTATTTGAGCTTCACGTGTTCATTAGCAAGTAGGATTCAAAAATGATTCTCATGTC
>LTAE01004833.1:0-14753 GCA_001647135.1 Pontederia paniculata | reverse complement strand
GAGAAAGAGGAAGTTATCCTAAAAGTGTCACTAGCTGAAAATTTTCTTGAATCTCCAAGAGAAGTTATGGGAGAAAGATCAATTATAGTTGTCAATCAATCAAAGATCTCATCTCCACAGAAGATGCTAGAAGTCCAACATGATCAACCATTTTTCAGATTTCTGGGCGTATTAGAGAAGTTCCACATAAACATGTCATTTGTGAAAGCCTTGCGACAAATACCTTCTTATGTCACCTTCCTAGATGATGTTTAGAGTCAAGATCTTTCTGAAAAGTGTGTACTATCTAAGGGATCTGAAATATCCTTTATCTACAACAAAAAGACTGAAGCATGGCGTGATGAACATATGTTAATTTTGACACACACGATTTTGCTCATCAATATGGATGCTTGTGGAGTAATCCATGTCGAACTCAACCAAATCCTTTTATTATTTTATTTTTCCCAATATCCAATTATATAAAATATTATTTATCTTGGTGTCTGGTGACTCAACACAACCCGCATTCACCTAGAACACAACCTGCATTGGTGTGATGTGGTATGCGTCCTATTCAGACACGGTACAAGACAACCCTCGTCCTATTCCCACTCGAACACGACATAGATTTCGTCGGGGTCATAATTTGAGCACAACATGATCCACTTCCTAGGAGGACACTGTCTGTGTTGGGCAGTCCTTTTGTGTGAGTCATTCAACACAACCTTAAGTTCAGGTTGGAATGGTCCGTGTTGAGTCATAAATTTGAGTTGGTGTGTTACATCTAGCAATTAGCATGCTCTGTGTCACCAAATGCCATGACATGATAAGGCATTAAATTCCTCAACCATAGGTAACCTCCAAGCTAGATGTTCATTAGCTTGTGTGGTGCAAATTGGAGTGTAATAGGAGGATATTGAACCCATAAGTACTTCAGAGGAAACAAAAGTTGTATACATTGCAAGTTGGCGATAGTTGATGTGTAGGCCGCAGTCATAGCACCATTTGAGTAGCAAGGACCATAGAAGAAGTTGAAGGTGATGAAAGGTGGGATGTTGAGACAATAGGTCTAGAGGATATATGGGCGAATGGTAAGGGTAAAGTGGAAGGAATAGTAAGCCATGTCATGTGAGATGATCATGGCGATGTGTGCAGTAATGTAGGAGCACAAATAGGAAAAATCTCTTCGTCAAATTGAATGTGTTAAGAATATCGAAACGACCAATCACTAGGTTAAGACAATGGTAACCATGATTAGAGGACGAAGAACCAAGGAAAATACATTTTTTCATGTGCTACTCAAATTCGTGTTTATTGTATGGGTGAAGTAGAGGAAAATACACACAACCAAATATACGTAAAGTAAAATAAACAGGTGGTTTACGAAAAGGGTTTCATATGGAGAACGATGTTCCAGGACATATGCTAACAAATGATTAATTATGAATGTGTACCTTTCAAAAGTAAAATTGAATAACGATGAGAGAAGTGGAAGCATAAGCTTGAAGGGCAAAACTAGTGACAACAATGTTGATGCAAGCAATCTGATAGCAAGAACACTATCAAGTGTACTAGTCGCACAAGTAATAAAGAGATTAGTAGAGTGTCAAACTCACGAGGACTGATAAAATTTAAATTCTTAAACCTTATCTAGAAAATTGAAAAGATTAATTTATGTTGATCTCAGCTTATCAGAAAAGAAGAAAAAACAGAAAGATAAAAGAAGAATTTGTCTCAAGATGAACCAAATTAATTAATTTGTTGGGGTTAGAACTTATCTCCCCACACTTATCTTTTGGAATCATGAGTTAGATTGATTATGCAAATCTTGTGACGAAATAGTTACATTAAAAGTATAGGACTCCGAGCTAGATAGAAGCAAACGGACTTGCATCAATGAATTGAAAACACCTTTAAAGAAGCCGGAAAATGGCCGATTGATATTATTAGTATCAACTTTTTGTGAAAGTTTAATAGAAACAAGTAAAAGTAACTTTGACAATCTAATTTATATTTTCTTTCCACATTTTACCCATTCAAACCTTTAACATAATAATAATAATGATAATAATAATAATAATAATAATAATAATAATAATAATAATAATAATAATAATAATAATAATAATAATAATAATAATAATAATAATAATAATAATAATAATAATAATAATAATAATAATAATAATAATAATAATAATAATAATAATGTCATTAAATCATACTAATATTAACAATTATAATACATTGCTAATTGTTAATATTTCTTATTCTTAATTATATAATAGTATCATGATTAATAAGAATTATTATAATTATTAAATAATAATACTTAGTATCTCATCTATTCATCAAAAATATTATTTAATCATTTATTTGAAATATTAGTTATCTTGTAAATATTTACCTAATATAGTAACTTTATAAATTTATGGTTTACGAGTTCTAACCAAGAAATCTTAAACTCGACAACACATATAAATGATAATTAGATAAAATGCATGAATAATGTTATTTTATAATATAAATAAATTAAATAACTTCTTGATTTTCAGTACAATTGTTTATGTATAATAGTGACAATCTTTCTTGATATAATCTAGATTACTAGGCAATACAAAAAATACTCTCTAAAAGTTTCGATATCGCAATTTGGAATCATGATCCACTGAATTTGGAATGCACATTATAGTACTGTATTATTTTTAGAAGGAAAAAATGTTGTGAAAATATTTGGATCATGAGATAGCCTCCATGAGCCTATTTTGTTATGTCCTTTACTATTCTTTCTAGTCATCATGATTAGGTTCATCTAAATGGCGTATTAGGATTTCCACGACAGATTGTTGCTCTGCAAAAGAATAAGAACAATTAATTTTCACATCGCACATGCACACCACAAAAGCAAAAAAAAAAAACATGCCTAGTAATATAAGCAAATGTTCATATAATCATCTAATTTCTCTTCTAATTTGCATAGCATTTCTTATTTTTTTTCTTATTACTTTACAACATTACTAGTTAAAGGCAACTTAATCAAATTACAAGTAAATGGCACAAATTAAATAGAGAGAGAGAAAGTCGGCAATTACTTTGGAGTTCCTTAACCTGTTGAGGAGTCAGCAACGCAGAAAAACCACTCGCGACCATGGTGAATGTTACCAGGCATGCTTTTCTTGCAGCCTCTCGGCTATTAATGTCCTATATAACTTAATGGGATGGAAAAATGTAAAAGTTTATTAGTGGCTCGGTGCTTGCCGCATAAGTTAGCATAGTGGCTCAAGCCCATCCTATATCTAGTCAAAACTCGAATGATCGAGCATGTTAGGAACCTTTCTTGTCCGTTAAACATAGAGACACACATTAGAGGTGTTTAATGGACTAGAGAGACTCCTAACAAGCTGAGTCAATTGGGCTTTGACCAGATATTAGGTGGGTTCGACCAATCCGCTAACTTATCGAATGGGTACTAGCCCACCTGATAAACTTTGAAGCTTATCCAACCCATTAAGGTCTACATGACATTAACGAATGGGCTGGTAATGTGGTAGGCGAGGTAGGCCTATTATTTTTAAATTATTTTTATGCTTTTCCTTTATTTTAATTACTTTCATTTTTATCAATTTCATTTTTTTTGTTATTTATTACTTTTTCTATTTTTTATTACATCAATAAAATAATACAATAACTAAGATATATAAACTTTTCATACAATTTTATAATGAATTTAATTTTTCCTATATTTTTCCATTTATTATTTCGCTTTTTTAATTGCATTAATAATAAAATAAAATCTAATTAAAAAAATGAGCAACACATTTATATCTTTTTGGATTATTCGAAGGTGACAGGTGTCAAAATATTTTTTCTGTTATTTGATGATGCTATTTTTTTAACCTAACCAATTTATTAATTATGTATATTATTTACATAATTTGTATTTAAATACTTGATTTTGTTAATGGACTAATGGATGGACTATCGAGTGATCCATAAATTAATGGAGAGGTTTCGATCGGATATTAGACTACAGGATCGTAGACAAACAACTTGAATATTATTTCTAGCCCATTTATCTATTTGAGCCCGATATTTTATCGTAAAGGCTCGGTTCGAATTCGAACAGGCTTGCCTATTATTATATCGTGCCGACAATGGAACGATTGGGTTGTCCGACCTAATAAACACATCTAACATGCATGCACATACACCCACACGCGTGCACACCTCTCTTTGCCTTGGTGCATGTAATGCGAGCTAGGATGGGGTGCCCCTCGACCCCTCTTATCCTCTTCCTCTCCACATAATCATGACTAGAGAGGATCATCCCTTCTCTTAGTTATCATGCCTAGAAAGAAGGGGGTGAGGGAGGTTGGCCCTCCTCCTCTCCTTCGCATAGAGGATAAGTAAGATACCTACATTTTTTAATATTTAAAAAAAGATAAAAAGACTTTTGTTAATGTATAATACTTATTTTACATTAAAAAATAATTTCACAAATAAAAAATAATAATTGATACTATGTTTGTTAAAAAAAAGTGTTATGTATCTAAGATACAAAAGCTTAAAGGGTGTTGATTTCTAATTCAAGGTTAGATAGGAAAATATAATTAATGCAGGTGAAGCATAGCCTTTGGGAAAGTTTATGTATGTCAAGTAGGTCATTGTGATCTTTTTTGGATAATGTATGTTTAATGTCAAGTTTGTGAATTATATTTCCTATTAATCGTGTTAAAAGTCATCAATTAATATGTTTTTATGTTATGATCTTATATATCATATTTCGTTGATTATGTCATCTCTTGATTTATGTCATGTCTTCTGCTTTTATCTTTATGTGTTGACCATAGTCAACGTCTCCTATGGTCCCGGAGACCACTTTGAGCACACGTCAAATATTGATTTGTGTGTGGTAGGGCGCGCTTTTGGGGCATTACAATTAGGTATTAGAGGTTAAAGTTGGCTCATGCGTAAAAGGTCTTAAGGATTTAAGGCATGCGTCTAAGTCTAAGTCTAAGTCTAAGGGTCAAGGTTCCAAGTCTCTAAGAAGTCCAAAGTCCATGTGCAAGATGTCATGATCAACCATGAAAATTAAGAACACATCTAAGTGGGTTTAAATGTTTATGTATAGGCTAATCCTTTAATATATGCTTTTGTTAAATCATAGATACATGGAAAGAGATCCCATCATGATGTACAATACGCATGATGGATAATATGCTTTTCCTGGAAGGAATGACGTGGGTAGCCAAAGCTATAGGAAAGAAAGTCAAGAAGTTCTAGTTGAATCATTATTCATGAATCTTATATGATTGAACCTCCAACATCTAATGGGCGAGGACATGACTAGAAACCATAATAAACAAGTTCAAGTGATGTGTTGTACGGATAAGTACAAAGTGGAATTTGCATCAATATATAGTGGATTATGCCAAACTTTGTAGAACTTCATCATGAGGATGAGGTAGGAAAATATGAATGAGGTCACTTGAAAGGAACTGTGCGTAATTTCAAGGAGAACTTTTCCCACCACATGTTCAGAAAAAAATAATACTAAGAAGAGTTTATGAACATCCTACAATGGAAGGTCTCGATGGAAGAATGTCGCAACAAGTCCCTTAACATCAAAAATTATATCTAATTGGAATGGTTATTAGTATGATAATAAGAATAAGTTCCAAAGTTTCTAATGTTAACAATCTAAGGATCCGGGGTGTCATGATCAACCATTAAGTTTAGGGATGAAGATAGGCAAATCCATATGTACATTTTATGGATATGATTGAATTCCAATCATATAATGGATAGTTATTGCTGTTAAGAAAATATTAAGTTCTCATATTTGAATTGTAATGTTTAAATAGATTATGGGGTGCCTGTAATTGATTATTGACATCATATAAAGGTTACAAAATTTACCTTAAGATGTAATCTTGATGATTATTTCGATATGGCGAAGGTATTTATCTAGACTTATGTACTTAAATACATAAGAAGTTGAATTAGTCTTAGTTATAAAGAAATTATGAATAATATATTAATTAATAGATCCTGAAGTTTAGCTTACGTAAAATAATGAATCAAATATTGTGGATATACATAAGAAGTGACGACTGGATGATTGAGTGCAATCTAGCAGTTCCGAGCTACCACATGATTGATTTGTAAATATTATTATAGATTGTGTGGATCAAAGTAAAGATAAATATTTTGGAACAGATAGACTATTGTCTAATCTTTCGAGAGAAATTAGATTATTTGAAGTGGTAATATATCGGCTATCAATGCAGTGAACAAAAATTAGATCAACGACATTGTTGAATTTCTTGAGAGCAAGATAGAAAGTCATAAGTTGTAGAATCCATAAATTTGAATGAATAGAAATATACTTTTGAGAAAGATAGAGATCATCTAAAAATAATGTTTATAACTTAAGTTATAACTTAATATCAGATGTTATGAAAATTTTGACAAGGTACTCATATTTGATCAAGCTACCAAAAATTATTAGTATTAGGATTGGGAGGAGTGGGGTAATTTGAATATAGAAGTTGTCTACTCACTCATCTTATAAGATTATGATGAATGATCATAAGGTTGACAGTGTCTATTTAATCAATATCTATAATCGATCTAATGAGGATTTCTTGGGTAGACTAAGTAATAATGAATGTTTATGGTTCAACGAGTAGAAAATGAGTATAATGGGCATTACTACAGATGGTGAACATGTGGTATGAAAGGATGATTATACAAAAATAAGCACAAGAAAGTAATGACGCAAATTATATATATATATATATATATATATATATATACAAGGATACATGATGTATATTATGTTTTATTCATATGATTATGAATCTTGCATAAGATATGTGAAAAAGAAGAATTCATCTTATTAAGATTAATGGATCGATGTGCCATTAGGGTGTCATGAGTAGACTATATATACAATAACTTTTTTTTATTATAATTATACATATGTTGTATAACGACTCAAGGGATATCAAATATATAAAAAGCAAAAGGATTGATTGGGTAAATTATGGAATTGTCAAAACAATTAAAGTTCATATTGTTTTCTTATGAATATTAAGGTAGCTTGATATTTTGTTGAATGGAGATAGTGAAGCTTATGGTCAATTCATTGATTCACCTTATCTAATAATGTTTCATGAAATGATGAGCTCTTATTGATAAACTCGGTAATGGTTTGAGGTGACTATTAAAGATGAACTCTTATGAAAGGTTGTCATTTTGAAACCTCCATGTAGTGTGACCATAATTGATGTGCAAGGTTGATGGAGCCATAATATGCATAATATAAAGAATGTATAGTTTCACCACATGAAATTTTTGATAACATATTAGTTATCAAGAAGAATTGTTCCCACATTTAATCTCAAAAGAAGAACTATCTTCAATGAGAAATAAAGATGCAAAGAGATTATACGAATATCAAAACAAGTAAATTTGCTTATATGATGAACTTTGATATGACCATTTATTAAAAATGAAAATGAATGGCAATGGAATTGAAAAGAGGCTTCCTTAGGTTAGCATGGATATAAAAACAATTGTAGAATAATGAGAAGAATTAATTGTTGTGGTAATTTCTAGTTCTATTTTGAGGTTAGTGCTAAAAGTATGAAGATGTTTTTTAGAGATAGAATAAGCATATAACTTGAGTAATGATGATCATAGAAAAATCTTGAAGGAATTGCGATTACTAATTAACCATTATAGTAGATAGATGTGATCTTGACAAACAAATATAATGATATAGGTCATTGAAGAAAAATGAGATGTTATGAATTGACAATGATAAGAACATGATATGTATATAAATTAATATGTCAATGATTATGATACATGAAACTATTACACAAAGGAAGAAATGAATTATTTTAATTGTTTATGTTATGGGCATGGAAAAACAAAGGAAATTGAAAAGCTCGATGAATGTTGTGATACATAATTATGAAAATATTTGCAGACTCAATATTATAATTATGAATGATACATATAGAGCAAGTTATAAAAGTGAAGTATCTTGGAAAATATAGTTTCATGAATAATAATTTTTATTGATAAATGTAATTATGGACATTTTAGTATACAATTGAATATAATGGATATAATTGTTAAATGTAAAGAATGGATTCATATTTTGGAATAGTGAAAGATCTTTGTGTGAACAAGAACTCAAATATCATACTCGATGAAAATGATGCTTTAGTATTTAGTTGACACCCTGAACTGAAAAGACTTTCCAGTCAATGTATCAGGGGCATACACTTGTTGTCCAACTATACAATTGAGAAAGTTGTCCAAATATATAATTGGGAATGTTGGATGTGATTGAGGAAAATTTTTGCATGGTATATTTAACATATTGTTAAACAAAGATAAGCTTTTGTGATGGTTTATTATTCTGATCAAAATTTCAAGTTCAAAAAAGTGACTAGAATTGTGACAATAATGATTATTTTATCAAACTTAAAAAATTGACAATTGGAATTAAAACGATCTTTTACTTAGATTGGTAAATATGGTCACTTTAGCTCAAATGATATAATTCCAGTGTTTTGCATGAATAAGAAATTATGACAAATCTTGGAGTTGATTTGATTGAATTAAGGAGACAAAGTTCAGATACAAATCCTTATGATAAATCATGAATGTTAAATTATCCTTATAGAATGATAATGATCTATTCATAAAAGTCAAAGAATGATTTTGATTATTGAACAAATATTTCATGAAGCAAACATTCCACCATGAAGTGCACAAAAGGTTTGCATAAGCAAGAATGAAGACTACTAATATAAGGTATGAATATTATAAGATGATGCTAAATAACATAGTTGCATAGTGAAAAAGTGAAATTTTAAGGATGAAAAAAGTTCGAGAACGAAAATATTTTTTAAAAGGGTTATTCTATAATAACCTGAAAAAATAATTAAATAGGTGGGCTCGGCTCCACGTTTTCACAAGGCTGGGACCAAAATATCTACTAAACCTCACTTTAGTAGATAATTTGATCTCTCTCCTCTCATTTCTCTCCAACACACCTAAAAACACAAAACAAGAATTTCATGCTCACTTCATTTCCAGCAGCTAGTCAAGAGCAATGTGAAAGAGATTTGGTGTTGAATCAAGGAGGAAAATGGACATCAAGAGAGCTAGAAGGAAGGAGAAGAAGAGGTTTAAGAGAAAGAGGAATTATATGGAACTAGGAAAAAGCTAGAAAAGGTATGCAGATTCTTCGTATAAATTTCTTACTTATAGTAAGCCTATTAAAGTCAAAACATAAGATAAGGAAGAGCTTAGAGAATAACTTAGATTCATAACTAGATTAAGAATTCAGATGAAATGCATAAGTGATTTATGCTAGCTATTCTTATATTTTGAATGAATATTTATTAATCTGTTTATGTTCTTATGATTATGACATATTTTTTGCTCTTCTATCACATTATGAACTTTATACATTGTTATGAATGAATTAGGCATAAGTTTATAAGTTTGCACTTTTGTGGCTAACTGGATGCTCAACCAACACTCAATCGAGCTTCTGAGAACAAAATTATGAAACATGAACCTTGCTTTTCCAATAGATGCCTAGTTGATCCATAGTTAGATGTACGAGCTTAATTATTTGGTGGAGGTGCCTCGAATCATATGACTGGTAATGGTTGGCTCTTTGTTACATGGCACTGCTCCTCTTTCAAGTAACCCCTCTATCTTAACTGCGGATGGATCTTTATTAGATCCCTTGTTGTGGTCAACTAGACGTCCAACGGACAAAATGTCGAAAAATACCAGTGGGCGCCCAATTGACTTTATATTGAACGACCTTTTTTTCTTCTTTTTATAGTTCTATCCACTCCTTCTCTAGTAATCAAGAAACACTTCATATGAAGCCGAATCCGCGGACATCTTTATGATTTTGAGTTGACCTCATGACACTATCTTTCAAATTCTCGTGGATGGCACGATGCTCCTTTGATTGTTTCTTAAGGTATTTGGACCCTTAGAGACAAGCAAATTCATTCTGTTTGAACCCTCGCACTAACCATTCGCTTTCTGAGTAGATATTCCTAGACTGGTTGCCCCAATCAGATGACCAGTTGACCCTAACCAGATAGCTAGTTCTTAGGATTGTACGCACAAAGCAAATTAGTTTATGTTTTAGGATAGCATGGTTATTTTTTTATTAAAGATAACCTCTATCTAAACACACTATGATCTATATATGTCAAACTATGCTATGAATGTTTATTTTTACGCTCTTGAAGTGATGCTTTTATGTTGTTTGATGTATTCTAATGCATATGACAACCATAATATATATAATATAAATTTTATGCAGATATATAAGAATAAATATTCCAGAATATAAGAAGTTTATATATTAGAATGAAAATTGAATATCCATCAATGACTCTAAGATATATTAATATAAATATTTTATGCTAATTTTATGTAGATATATAATAAATAAATTTTCAGAATATGAAAAGATTATATGATTGAAAATTATTAGAGAATATTAGAAGTTTTATATTAGAATGAAAATTTAATGTCCATTAGTGACCCTATTATGTATTAATACTAAATAATAGGAGAGAAAAAAAATGAAAAAAAAATTGGGAAAAAAGAAGAAAAAAGATAGGATGAATCCTCGAAGGAGAGAGCTCCTTAAAAATTTTGTGATGCCCAGCTTTTAGTTATATATAGATTTTATGCAGATATATAAAAATAAATATTTCAGAATACGAGAAGTTTATATATTAGCTCTATTTGTCTCTGCCCTTCTATGAGTCAATTCTTTTTTTACATATGGCATCGCCACTGCCTTTCGCAGCATCCACTAATAAAAATTGAATATCCATCAATGACTCAGATATATTAATATAAGTATTTTATGCTAATTTTATGTAGATATATAATAAATAAATATTCAGAATATGAAAAGATTAAATGAATGAAAATTATTATAGTATATGAGAAGTTTTATATTAGAATGAAAATTGAATGTCCAGTAATGACCCTATATGTATTAATACTAATTAATAGGAGAGAGAAAAAATGAAAAAAAAATAAAAATTGAAAAAAAAGGAGAAAAAAGATAGGATAAATCCTCAAAGGACAGAGCTCCTTAAAATTTTTTATGATGCCCAACTTTTAATTATATATAGATTAGAATTTGAATTAAACTAAGAAATCCTAATCCTCATGCCTATAAATAAGATCATAGGGAGAGTCTCACAATTTTACTTTCTCTCCCAAAGCCCTAGCCACCAGATTTTCTCTCTCTAGGTAAGATTTCTCTCTCATAGGATTTTGTTTGTCTCTCCCTCTTTCTCTCTTCCCTTCTCTCATCCAAGAACTATGCCCAAACCTCTAGGAGAACGTGAAGGAGATCAGGAGCAGTATAGAAGATCAAGGGGACGATGTTGAATACCAAGAACAACCCTACAAGATTTGGTATGTAAATAAGCGGATCCTAATAGATAGGTTGATATGATTTATAAATTGCATATTAAGGTTCATGCTAAGTAATTATGATCTAGTATGGTGAGATTTAGAATACCTAATGCATGATTAATCACCTAGATGATGATGTTAATTCGGCCAAGGATTTTTATTAGTTCTGCTTAATATTTTAATGCCATGATTGATGATACGGCGATGGAACACGGACCGCGTCATGTCCAACGCGGCCCGCGTCCGTTAGGATGGTGTCGCGCCGTCAGCGCGCGCCTTACACGTCGGCACGACATGGCCCCCATCCACCCTGGACAGGACCGCGTCCGCAGACTTGAACACGACACGTCATGACACGGTCAAAGTTTTCCCTTGGAAACACGGCTGCGTCCTTGCCGGAAACCTAACGCCGGTCATTTTGGACGAACACGACTGGTAGCTGGACACGACTGACGTCATCTGACGTCACGATTGTGTTTCAGAATGAAGTATTAATTTATGATAAGTTAAAAAATAAGATGAACACGACCTGCATTGACCGAACACGATCCGCGTTGGCCAGAGAAGATGAAAAGTTAACCTAATAATGTTATGGTCGTGAGAAACGTCAAGGTTAACGATGTGCATGGCCCGCGTTGCCCTAATGCGGCGACTGATATACTTTAATGAAGTAATGGATGATGACGCAACTCGTGTTGAAAAATCTGACATGGCCGGAAATACGACACATGTCTTAAGAGGTTTATTTTAATAATAAAAAGATGATGTAAAGATGGAAAACAAGCCATGTCTTTACCCGACCAGGCCCGCGTCAACCCGCCGAAATGGCTCGTTGATAATGTTGAATTCAGCACAGAACACGGGGCCTGTGTCGGCGCTGCTGAAATTCTAATGATAATGGATTATTGCTGATGTTAAGGATTAATTATGTGGACAAGATAAATGGTCACCATGCTTCACCTAGTTAAATGTTTAATTTTCCATATATCATTAAGTTTTGGGAGCGCAGTGATGCTTAAGATTGGACGGGTAAGGTAGCTGCCACCCAGTTCCTATTGCTTGGCTTCTCCCCGCCCCTCAACGAAAGAATTTCTCGAGCATGCTATGTTGGTCATGGCTTATGCACCCCTATTGACCTATAGAGAGACCTCCAAGACTCATGAGCAATTCAAAGTCACCAAAGCAACCCTCAAAGTCATTTCAAAGATATTAATGGGATAAGTCAAAGATAAGAAAGATAATCACTTGGTCTAAATACTGCATTTGCATATTGCATTAGAGTCTTAGGATATTGATGATGATCATTGGTTGATGTTTATTAATGATGATTGAAGATGAAGATTTAAAGATGAAGTATAAAAAGTAAGATGATTAATGATGATGATGTAGAGTGATTGATGTTTGGACATAGCCATAGCTCACTCTTGATGCAAACCAGTTGAAGGATACACAAGTGTAACCAGTTGAAGGATATAATCATGTTGAACCCAAAACCTATCTGGACTAAAGCCACACTGATGATTCATCAAGTACAATCGGACTTGGTGAACAAAATTATTATTGCCCAAGCAGCTGATCCAGTTTGACCACATGCGCAAGAGGTGCAGCCATGAAGCTCAAGATTTCGGCATGTTTGTGGATGGAGAGATCAGATACAGAGGTCGTCTATGGGTTCCCAGTAATGCAGCACTCAGGAGGGAGGTGTTGAATGAAGGTCACAAGTCAGAGTTTTCCATCCATCCGGGGAGCACTAAGATGTACAAAGATTTGCAAAGGACCTACAGGTGGAACAATATGAAGAAAGAAATTGCTGAGTATGTATCCAGGTGCATCATCTGTCAGCAAGTTAAGATAAAGAACCAAAGGCCTTATGGTATGCTCAAGCCTTTGAGCATCGTAGAGTGGAAGTGGGAACACATAGCCATGGACTTCGTGACCAGCCTGCCCAGATACAAGAGAGGCAATGACGCAACCTGGGTAGTTGTGGATAACTCACTAAGTCTGCACATTTGATTACCATAAAATGGAAACAATCAGTGGAGAGCCTAATGGACTTGTATGTTAGGGAAGTCATCAGGCTGCATGGAATCCCGGTGACCATAGTATCTAATAGAGATCCTAGGTTTACAGTTTCCAAGATTCTCTTGGTACCAGACTGAACTTCAGCACAACATTCCATTCGCAAACAGATGGACAGTCAGAGAGGATGATCCAAACACTAGAGGACATGCTTAAAGCATGCGCACTGGATTGGAATGGCTGCTGGGATAATCACCTGCCATTGATCGAGTTTGCCTACAACAACAACTACCACTCCAGTATCGGCATGGCCTCGTATGAAGCCCTCTATAGAAGACCCTACCGATCGCCAGCCTGTTGAAGCGAGGTGGGCTAGCGGAAGCTGATGGGCCCAGAAATTATACAAGAGTATGCTGACCGAGTGAATCTCATAAGAAGAAGAATGAAGGCTATGCAGAGCAGACAGAAGACCTATGTTGACAAAGGATGTCGTGAGTAGATTTTTCAGGTGGGAGACAAGGTGATGCTAAAGGTCTCCCCAACCAAAGGCGTCATGATGTTCAGCAAACGAGATAAGCTGAGCCCTCGTTATGTAGATCCCTCGAGGTGTTGGAGCTAATTGGAGAAGCAACATGTCGACTAGCATTACCCCCTTCCTGCGGGTGAGTGCACAATGTTTTGCATATCTCCGTGCTCAGAAAGTACCAACACGATGATGACAACGTCATCAAAATGGAGGAGCCCAACCTAAAGGAGGATCTCACCTATGATGAGCAACCTGTGAAAATCCTAGAGCGTCGCCTACAACGCCAAGGGAATAAGAAGGTGACACTGGTCAAAGTGGCGTGGACTTGACATCGAGATAGTGAAGCAACTTGGGAGCTGGAATTTGAGATGCGCAAGGAATTTCCAACGTTATTTGGTAAGCCTTTAGCGTCGTCCTGAATTCGAGGACGAATTCTTTTTTTAAGAGGTTTATTATGTAGCACCTGAGATCAACATGGTCCCTGTTGGCACAACACGACCCGTGTTGGGACAAACCAACACGACATGTGTTGGATGTCTAATCTAGGATTCCGAGATTGTTTTGATGATCACAAATTTGTAAGGGAACTTAGTTTGTACTGATGAACTTGTTGAGCTGATTCCTGTAACAGGATGTTTCAAGTTCAGAAGTTGATAGGTCGACCAAAGCTAAAGGAATGGACGACCTGTGCACATGGAAGACATTTCAGAAGAACTACATGTGTGCAGTG